>CM060481.1:6569699-6739699 GCA_030544235.1 Lepturacanthus savala
TCGTACATCTACATACAGAGGCTATGCTGCCACAGCGCCACCTACTGACCTGAACCAAATCTGTCACAGTTACTCAAACCTCATATATACATATGTTCATCAAATGTGGTTCCAATAACACACTGTGTTCAGGAGATATGACAACTTTGTTGTATCATTTGACCGATTTTAAGGGTCAGCTCCGGCAAATCTGTATGAAATGCAATTAAATCTGAATAGAGTCCCTTTTTCTGACTTGGTCAATTAAAGTATTAATTGATTGATTTAGTTTATGTTGTTCGTCAGACAGCTGTTTATAGCTATGCAGGTTTCCATATCATTTGGAAAACAAACAAACAAAAAAAAAAAAAAAAAAACATTCAGTTTTGACCAAAAGCAGGCTGAAGCCATAAGGTTTTTTGACCCTTTTTTAAAATGGAAATATTAAGGTCGGACGATTTGAGGTCGGACTCAGAAGCAGAATTCAGCACTAGAGAGGTACAGTCACTGTCCTTAAATCAGACACATGTAAAGGGGCCGTCCACACGAATGGGTGGGTATTTTTAAAACAGTGTGTTTCTCTGCACGGTTTTGGCCTTTCATCCACATGTAAACACAGATGTGGGTTCCTGAAACCAGAAAGTTGCAGGAGATTGGCTTGGAAGAGGAATCTCTGAAGAACATTTTAGAAATTGTTCTGGATTATATAGTAGGATATAGTACAAAAAACGTACTAGTCCTGCAAATGGATGCAATGCAACTTGTTGCCTTAAAACCCCAAAGAAGAAGAAGTGTTTCTATTGCTTATATTATATTGATAATTATTGATAGTTCTTTTAAATATTTGGGATTTTATGCTCAATAATCTACTATATTACATAAATGTCTTTTATGATTCCAATTCATCCCCCTTTGGCTGTGGCTCAACATTTAAATAACCTCAATCAGATTTGATTGTTTAGTCACAGACTTTGGGAAAGTAATTGCAAATAAAATGTACCAAACAGTGAAAATTGATCTAGCCTGTGATCCTAGAATCTCCCCTGTGTCTATAATCTATAAGTTTCAGTTTTGGACAAAATTTGGTGTTGATTGCCCAAAATTTGTAGTAGGAGTGATGAAAAAGCAGATTTGGAAACAATTTCTCACTTAGTGAGTGATTTGCTCCAGAAAAACACCCACTGACTGTGAAGCAGATCAGATAAACGGTGGTGGAGATATTGGAGGAACATTGAGGACAGATGGAGATTCCTGTCTAATTTAGACTCACATTCCTCACCATGTTCCTCATATGAACTGTCTCCTGTTGATGATGTGAGTGGATGATGCTGCCGCAAGTTTATCTCAGAGGAAAAATGTGACTCTTTGCCTCCAGGTTTCCTCCTGTGGTGGAGCACATTTTATTACTTATCTTCTCATAAACACACACTTATCAAATCTCTGTCTGATCCCTCACTGTCCATGAGGCTCCGTCCTCTGAACCTCCCACTGATGACCCACATGACATGAGGAGGTGGAGGAGAAAGTGGAGGTGAAGATGAAGATGAAGGTGAAAGTGGAGGTGAAGGTAATGGTGGAGGTGGAGGTGAAGATGAAGGTGAAGGTGAAGATGAAGGTGAAGGTGGAGGTGAAGGTGGAGGTGAAGGTGAAGGTGAAGGTGGAGGTGAAGATGAAGGTGAAGGTGAAGGTGAAGGTGAAGATGAAGGTGAAGGTGGAGGTGAAGGTGAAGGTGAAGGTGAAGGTGGAGGTGAAGGTGGAGGTGAAGGTGAAGGTGAAGGTGGAGGTGAAGGTGAAGGTGAAGGTGAAGGTGAAGGTGGAGGTGAAGGTGAAGGTGAAGGTGGAGGTGAAGGTGAAGGTGGAGGTGGAGGTGAAGGTGAAGGTGAAGGTGAAGGTGAAGGTGGAGGTGAAGGTGAAGGTGAAGGTGGAGGTGAAGGTGAAGGTGAAGGTGAAGGTGGAGGTGAAGGTGAAGGTGGAGGTGAAGGTGAAGGTGAAGGTGAAGGTGGAGGTGAAGGTGAAGGTGAAGGTGGAGGTGAAGGTGAAGGTGAAGGTGAAGGTGGAGGTGAAGGTGGAGGTGGAGGTGGAGGTGGAGGTGAAGGTGAAGGTGAAGGTGAAGGTGGAGGTGAAGGTGAAGGTGAAGGTGAAGGTGAAGGTGAAGGTGGAGGTGAAGGTGGAGGTGAAGGTGAAGATGAAGGCAGAGGTGAGGGAGAAGGTGGAGGTTAAACAAGATAAATATAATAGACTAAGCAATTATCAATAGTTGTGAGTTGCAGCCATAACAAAAGTAATCTTTTTATCCTGGTATTTTAGTGTTTTTAACCTGTACTTTACTGATGCTTTCAATAGTTTCTTCTTCATTACTTTATTATTATATTTTATCTTTTTTTTTCATTATTGTTGTATTTTTCTTAACTTATATTCTTAATTTTCACTCAGCAGTCAGTCAGTGACTGGTCTTGATATAAACAAAGGTTGATTGATTGGACTGTTGGTTTTGTTTGACTGTCCTGTTCTCTCCTGCAGGTCAGTGGTGGAGGCCACAGAGGTGGATCTGAACATGCGTGTTGGTCTGCACACGGGACGCGTGCTGTGTGGTGTGCTGGGTCTGAGGAAGTGGCAGTACGACGTCTGGTCTAACGACGTCACGCTGGCCAACGTGATGGAGGCCGGAGGGCTGCCTGGGTCAGTACGGACCGGTACAGCCGCCCAAATGACACACACACACAGTATCCCAGCAACAGAGATAAAGCCTCATGATGGATGCATCCGAACATAAAGCTAGCATGGTAAAGTTTATTCTAAGAGCTCTCAGACTGTCACTACTTTGTAGACAAAGTCTGTTTTAAAGGTCAATGACGACATATTTTAAACATCCATTAATGACGCAACAAACGTACGAGTCTCACCACAGATCCATGTTTCACAGGTGTTTTTTCAAAATTATGGCTTTACAGCCTCAGTTAAAGCAAAAATAACAGAAAATCAGGAAATCAATTACCAAAAAAACTTAACTCATCTTTAAAGTTTAATAAATGTTAGTTAATTTAAAACTGTTTTATAACTGTTAATGTTATCAAAATTTTATTTGGATGGGCTTTTATAAAGAGACATAATCTGCAAATATCTTATTTTTGGTACAACTAGTTCAATATTAAGTCGAATTACCCTGATTTATCTTATTCTATTAGCAGATCATTCAGATCATTTCATTTTTATTTTTGTTTTTTTGAATTTTATTTGATATTTGTGTCTTTTTAGTCTTATTTTACATGTTCTCATCTCATATTCTTGATTTTTTATCTCATACTTTATACTTTTTCTTTCATATTTTGACTCGTTTGCTCATATTTTGGAATATGTAAAGGTAAACCAATTTAAATTGAATAAAACCAAGAAAGAAAAACAGAAAAAAAATGATTTTACCTGATAATATAGATTTTTTTTTGCAGTGTGTATGTCTGTAATTTGTTAGTTTGTCAGTAGTGAAGCTGCAGTATCAGCTGGAACTAACACACTCTATCTGCTATGAGACTTCTCAGCTTAGCTCATTTATCCATCCTGATTTATCAGTTTATTCCTTGGGGCTGCTCTTTGTTGCCACATCTCTGCTGAATAGCTTCGGTCACACGGGTCAATCCAATCACACCTTTTCTTCTCTGAGTGTTGTCAGCTGCATTTTCAAACTCACCACGCGGCTTCTATCCCAGATACTGAGAAATTCTCAAGGAATCTCGGCCAAAATATCACATGAAGTAAACAGAGAGCAGTATTTCTCTGGATATAACACGTTTACCAACAAGCAGCAGTGGTAGAAGTATTATAGTGTATAATATCAAACTCAGGTAAAAGTATCAGTATCACCATGGGAGGAGACAGAGCTATTCTTAACTGATTTAAGAGATCACAAGATGAATTGGAGGGTCTGAGGTGACAGATTGGATAGAAACTATGAAAAAACATAGAACTGATACAAATTTATTTAGAGTTTTTCTTATTTTTTTTCCTTACATTTTTGAAAGATATTGAAGGCATAGCTTAAAAAAAGTGCTGCACCGACCAGCTAACCTGGGAAATCTGGGTTGCCCTTTTTTCAGGTCAGAGCAACTGCCCTTTAAGATTCCTGTGCACATCCCTGTATATATATATATATATATGTATATATATATATATATATATATATATATATGAATGAATATCATGGAAAAGGTCTTAAACTTTCATAGATTCAGGGATGATTTCAAGTATTTATTTGTTTATTTTTGACATCATTGGGCTTCCAATATGTATTGAAAAACATTGAAAAACAACACAATTAGCAGCTAAAATCTCGTCAGGATGAACATTACATCACAGTGAAGAATCATCAGTGGTCGTGAAGCTGATATTTAATAATGAGCAGGATGATGATTTAAGACCTTCCACTTTTGTGGCTGACTGTTTTTCCTCCTCTGTTCGCGTCTCAGCAAGGTTCACATCACCAGGACCACACTGGAGTGTCTGAACGGAGACTACGAGGTGGAGCCGGGCTTCGGCCATGAGAGACACGCCTTCCTGCAGAAACACCACATAGAGACGTTCTTCATCGTGCCGTCGCACAGACGCAAGGTACGACAGGACAGTGACTGACACATGTTGCTGCTACAAGAGGTGATCCTCTGATGCAGAGGAGGCAGGATGGGTTTAGACTAGCAGCCTAAAAAATAAAAAATACTCTCCTACACTCCTATACAACACACACACGTTTTATTTTAGAACTTTAGAAATAAAACGTCTAGTTAAATTATGTGTGATGCTTCAGAGACTGTAAAGTCTTCAATATAGATGTTAAAATTCATAGCAGGCTATTATTCTGTCACACTGGATTTAGCAACATAACAAATTTAATTTGAAATCTACAATAAAAAAATTTGCTTCAGCTATTTAAATGTAATAATTATTAAAGATTTATTATGTTTAGAGGAAAATCTTCACATTTAGAACTTTCCAAAAAAGTAATAAATCACTAATTACATAATCAATCTGCAGTTTATAGAAGTCGATAAATCTACTTGCAGATTCTTTTCTGATAAGGTGTTGTATTTTTTTAATTAATGATTAATGATTGACATAAACTGAACTTCAGTTAATGTCAGTGAACACAGGACACATTGTGATTTACCTTGCATCTGTCTGAAACAATGAGACAAGATAAATTATGTGTTATATCAACTTTAAATGATCTTAGTGTTGAGCAGCTGCTTTTACATTAGTGGCGTTATTAAATTATTACATTTGTGGTTTATTGTGATTTTTGAGTTGTTATGTTGGTGGGTCTCACAAAAACGTTAAAAGACAAAAACTGCTACTTTATAAACTGTAGATAGTTTAGTCCAGTGCTTCCCAACCTCAGGGTCAGGCCTCTCCAAAGATAAATGTGAGGGGTCCTGAGATGGTTAATGGGAGAAGAAAGAACAAATTTCCAATTCACTAATCTGTCTTTACCTCTGATCTTTGATTTTTGGTGAAACATTAGATCATTTAATAATTTATTGAAATGCTGTTTGTAAAATGACAAACACTCAAAGGTTGAAACCACTGCTTTAATTTTTAACTATGTGCTGGATTTTAAAGCTTCTGATATTGTCACTGAGTCAAATCTGCATGTGAAAGAAACCAAAGCTGCAGATAAATGTAGTAGAGGAGAAAGAACAATCTTTATGAACTTGATACCTCTAAATTGTTATTTAGTACAGAAGTTGAGTAAATGTACCTAGTTACTTGTCGGTTTAAGAAAGTCTAGATGTTTTTATTCTTAAATGACAAGTTTCGGAGGATTTTATAACCAGGGTGACTTCTTATTTTTCTCCTTCATCCTCTCTTCCTCTGCAGATTTTTCCTGGTCTGATCCTGTCCGACATCAAACCGGCCAAGCGGATGAAGTTCAAGACGGTTTGTTATCTGCTGGTGCAGCTCATGCACTGCAGGAAGATGTTTAAGGCCGAGATCCCGTTTTCCAACGTCATGACCTGCGAGGACGATGACAAGGTACTTTAACACGTTTGTTGGCATCACAGAAGCACCACTGTACACACAGGATGGGATGTTTCTAGGTCACAGCATCGTTTTAATGCATTTGTTTGTCCACTTGTGATGGAGCCAAATCCTGCTGATTCCTAATCTGCTGCACACGCTGTAATCTGGATTTCTACATTTGTCAGCATAATACAAATCATAAATACAACAGTATGTTTTTATTATAGTACGTGGAATAGATATTATGAACAGCATAAGCTTCTCCACATGTGTGTGTGTGTGTGTTGTTGTACCTTTGTGCATTTTGCATTCATGTGTTTCTAGTAATTCAGGGACAAATGACCACAGTTAGAAGATAATTTATGGATTTAGATAAACCTACAAACATTATCTGATGGGTTGTGTTAATGTTTAATGTTGCTACTTACATCAACTTAATATTATGTGTAACTTACTCAAATCTAAATTCAATTTATTATAACATAAATTATTTTAAACCTACAATAGGAACAAAAACAAGAAAATTCTATTGGAGCAGTTAAATTCCTGCAGATTATCTATTTTAAAATTCCACACATCAATAGACGAACAGTTTCAGCCTTTTTCAGAACATATTGAAGTCTGATTACAAATAACTGAATGTTTTCTCTTAACATACTCAATAAAGATTAAATATAAATATTATGTTATTGTTTCCCCATAGTTTTTTTTTTTCATAAATTTCCTTTAAAGAGAGGAACAAAGGAATGAAAAAAGTTCATTTAATTTTCAGAGGATCTATGCAGCATTTACTCTTCACTGTATCCATGGAAACAACAGTAGAGCCATAGATAATAATATCTGTAATAATCTGTTTACTTTTCTGATAATTTCATCACTTATTTGTGATGCTGCTGTATGTGCAGGTCAAAGATATCACTGCATTTTCTTTGAAATTATTATGGTCGCAAAAGTTTTAGGAAACTTTAGAAAGTTAGAATTTTACATTTTAGACAACAGAGCAGGGACAAAAGTCTTGAATGATAAATAATTTCCATCATTTCTTTTCCTTTTCTTTAACTAAACATGAAGCTCATAGTTTAATCTGACTTGTTGTCAATACATTGTCCTGAAATTTATATATTTTTGATAATTGAATATTGAGACCGGATCTAGATTTGTTCTATTATGCAGACCACAGTGCAGCTCTAGTTTAACACTCATCTCCAAAAATTCCAAACTAAAAACAGATGAATGAAACACAAAACATTAGTCAGTACGATACGTACGGTACGATTACACACTGGGCTTCATACCGGTGCTTATTCAGTTTGTCACTAAGATAAATAGGTTTTTCTACTGGGATTCAAATCTGTCTGGTGAACTAACACTAACTAACTAATGTTTCTAATATCCCCACTAATGTAAATTCAATTTCTTTAGGGCTTTGTCTGCACCATTAAAACAAAGCTAAATTTGCACAATTGAAACTATACTATTTACTAAGCACTGTATACATTTTTGCATAATTTTTTACTCATACTTTACTCATTTCCCATATAAAGTGATCATATCAATCTTATTCTGTACTGCATTATTGTCCCTGTGTTTTTGTAGAATGGATTGAGTGTTAGACTGAGCATGTATTTTTTTTTTTAATTAGAACTGCAACAGTTAGTCGATTAATCAATTACTTGCCAACTATTATATTAATCTGCATCTATCTTGATAATAGATTTGAGTCATTTTCAGGAAGAAAATGTCCAAATTTTCTGGTTCCATCTTCTCTAATCTGATTATTTTCTGGTTTCTTTTGTCTTCTATAATAATAAACTGATGATCTTTGGGTTGTGGACTGTTGGTCTGGACAAGAAAATTAGGTTGAATCATCAACATTGACAGACATTTTATGAACCAAAAAAACAAATCAATTAATCATTTCAATAATCAATAGATTAATCGACTATCAGTTTAGTCATTTATTGTCCCCTAAGAAAAAAAAAAAACACTTGAAGTAAAAGCTTAATACTGGAGGGATCAATGAAATAATTTCTCTATACTTAGATGCAGGAATATAGGAAATGGGGCTAAATGTCAAAAATACTGAACTATCCCTGACACTTTAAAAATTATTTTAAATATGTGGAAAAAATATTTTTGTGAGAAATCAGCTTAAAAACGTTTTAAAACACCTTTGAGTGTGGAGGGAAATCTAATTCCACTGACTCAATGATCATTCATTAGTTCATTAGTTGAGCTTAATTTCATTAGAACTCGGAGATCGATGCAAACAGTATTGAAGCAGATCATCTGTCTCCAGAGGATCTTCGAGAGCTGCTGGTTGGAATTTTCTTCTGATAATTGGGCACATGAATTCAAATGTCATGCACAACTGTGCTAAGTTGGCAAATTCTTTTCCAAAGCGATTCACACGTTTTCCTGTGAAGGAACATCAACATTTTGACATGTGACTTTATGATCTGTCTACAATCTTAGCTACAAACGGCCCTGTACCCTTAAAACTAGATGTCTTATAAACTTTATTGAAAAAGTGCAAGATTACATTAATTTACATTTGCATTTATATTTATAGTTTTCATACATTTTGTGATGGAAAACATATAAAAAGGTGAAGTACCAACGAAAAACAAACTTTATAATAATAATATTTAAAAAAAATCTTGTGTATGATTTGTTTCCACAGAATGCTGAATGATATGACTTTGGTTTAGAGTATTTGCACGTATTAAATTTCATTTCAAGCATGGAGTTCTTACAAAATTTTGTACAGCACTACAAAAAGTCCTGTAAAAAGAATTAATAATAATTAATAATAATAAAAATCTCTCATATATTAGTGTTTTTACAGACAAGTTGAGTGTTTTTGTCACTAGTGCAACAAACTGTTTGTATAGAATATAACGTAATCATATTAATGAGATTTATATCACCTCCAGTGAAGTGTGTTGTTTTTTACTTTATATTATTACAACCTTTCTAAATTGAATCTTTAATGGACTTTCAGGTTCTTCCACTGCAGTAAAAGCACAAGTGATTAATAACATCAGTCATGTCTGTGTTGTATTCAGGTTCAGCAGCAGGTCCTGGTCCTGCTGCATCTTATCTCAGACTACGTTAACGTTCTACTGGCTGTGAGAGAACGGAGGCCATGAAAAGAAGATTCTAGAGATGTCCTAAATTGCCATGTGCACAGAATGAACCTTTAATTTATCTAAAATTAGAATAGTAATTCACTACTTTGGAATCTCCCAGACAGCTTTACTCGTCCAATCAAACTGCTGCCAGCATCTGAAAGTAAGAAATATTTCACCTTGATCCTCGCCTGTTGGGTTCTTAAATATTCCAAATAAAATATTAATTACCCTACAGTTTCATCTCTAGCGTAAGCTGTCGTTTATCATCAACTTTAGTCATTTAAAATGCATTTTTATGTTCTTGCTTTACAATTGGGACAGATTCAGTCTCTGATTGCATGTTTCCCCCTGCTTATAATAATAATAATAATAATAAATAATAATAATACAGACAGATAGTTTTGTTTACTACCTTCATAAAGTACTTGCCATGTTTAGTCGCATTATTTACTACTTATAGTATATTATCCAAAAATCCAAGTCATAGTCTATTATTAATGGATAATTCGTACTGTGACTAAACATTAAAATATGCATAGTCATTGCATGTCCTTTTAAATTTTATTCTAGGCTACATTTACAGCAGGGTACAGGTTAGCACCTTGATTGGCTCTAGCTGTTGCATGCATCTGTAGGCTACTTCACTATTTTTATCATTCTCTTATACTATTACAATTTTCACCTTTCCTCCTCTTTGTGATAACTAAATTCTAACTTTGCCTGATGCAGCCTCTTACATTGCAACCTTGTTCACACACTCATTCACACACGTTCACACACATTCATACATGTTCACACACGTTCTTACATATTCACACACATTTACACCAAACTGAGTCTCCAGCTGGAAATATTGCGAGTTTATGCTTCTGCAGATACAAATCATAGCAACGTTTTTTTGATACATGCATGTTTTTAAAAATTCTGTTTTATGGTGTGACACTGTGATTAAAGCATTGTTACTTTTAGGAAAAGATCCTGGTTTGGCCTACAACAATCAACGTGGTCGACAGGCAGAAACAAAGCACTGATCCATCCACTCAAACCTCCTTCTGCTGCTAAGAGAAGAGAAACTGAAGATAATGATTAATGACGTTAATGTGTCTGTAGTTTGTAGGTGCTGACTGCTCATCCAGATGTTTTCTAATCATTCACACACATTCCCAGCAGGTTGAGTTTCAGTTGCCCAAGGTCACTGGAGGGGGACAGATGTGGTACCTGTCACAGCTGGAGATTCAAAACATTTCAACACTCAGTTTTGAGTGTTGACCTCAGATCTAAAAACACATTGGTCTGCAGAGACTGACTCAGCTGTGTTTGTGGTGTGTGTGTGTGTGTGTGTGTGTGTGGCAGCGTCGAGCCCTGCGGACGGCCTCAGAGAAGCTGCGGAGCCGGACGTCTTTCTCCAACACCGCAGTGCAGCATCCACCCGGGACACGAGTAAACCGCTACATCGGGCGGCTCATCGAGGCGCGGCAGACCGAGTCCGAGACCTCGGACCTGAACTACATCACCCTGTTCTACAGGAACCGGGACAGGGAGCGCCGGGTGAGGACGCCAAGGATCTGGGCTCACGTTTATATTCACAGAAGGATAAAGAACCTAACAGAATACAGTTTGTAGTTTCCTGGTATCACTGAAGGTTTCCTGCTTCGTGACTGCATCTTCTCCCCCTCTGTCTTTTCCTCCACACACACACACACACACACACACACACACACACACACACACACACACACACACACACACACACATGCACACACTCTACAGTCTCTAATTCTCTTCTCCCCTTTCTCCCTCGCTCCCACGCCTGTTGTCTATGATGTGTGTGTGTGTGTGTGTGTGTGTGTGTGTGTGTGTGTGTGTGTGTATGTGTGTGCGTGTCTTTATGAGGAATCCACCCACCCTCTCAGGAGGGGGTGCAGATAATGATTTGGGAACGTCTGAGTGGAACACGTGACATCTTTCTCCTGTGTGTGCGTGGGCTGAGCCCAGAGAGCCACAAAGGAGACACACGACAGTGAAGGATCCGTCCGACCGACCCACTCCCACCTGGACCCAGATAAACATCTCAGCACATGGACTGACGCTTCTCCTTTTCACTTTCTCCCTCTTTTTTCTGTTGTGTCCTTTCTCAGTATCACCAGGTGTATGACGACCATTTCATCAGCGCAGTGGTTCTCTCTCTGATTCTCACTGCTCTGTTTGGACTCATCTACCTGCTAATGATCCCACAGTACGTAGACACACACACACACACACACACACACACACACACACACACACACACACACACACACACACACACACACACTTTGCAGTTTATCCATTCTTGCCTCCTAATTGGATCGATTTGGCGGAGGCGTACTGAGACAATTAGAAAGGAGCCTGTTGCAGAGCCGGGGAAACCCTGCTCACTCTGGTCTCTGCCCCCTCCACCCCCACCCCCACCCTATCTCCCCCCTCCTCTCTCAGGGGGATGCTGGTGCTGCTGCTGCTGGTGCTGTGTGTGTGTTTCCATGTGGCCTGTGTCATGTACCTGCACCTCACCAGTGTTCAGGTAGGACGCCACCATCTATTATTAAAAAAAAAAAGAAAAAAAGAAAAATGTAAAGGCTGTGACTGCGGGTACAGAGCAGAAATTCACAGCCAGAGAGTAACGTTAACTGTTAATATGGATCAAGATCAACTAATTAATTTCTTTAACTTATGTATGTGAAGTAGCTGAAATCCACCTTGTGTAGATTTAATCCGTCCATTTTCCTGCTGCAGTTTGTGACAGTGGGCCAGGGGTGTCCACGTTTTAATAAAACATGCAAAATAGTTATATAAATAGTAAATCACATGTGCAAATTAATACAATGTGTGCATGAAATAGCAATGACTCAATTTAATAAACTGCAGGCATGATTAGAAAGCATGTGCATTCAAAACTAAATGCAACATTTCTATTCTGGTCTGTACAAAACAAACCAACTGGTGAATTGTATAAACATGTAGAACTGCGATATTCTGAGGAAAACTAACAAATAATTTGAAAAAAGTAAATAATTGGATCCAATTTTGTAGTAACTGATTGCATTTCATAGATAAATTATTCTCAAAGCATTAAATGATGGCTTCAAATCACTTCTTTTTCTCTGAGTTTCACAGTGTGAAACTCAAAGATAATGAGTTTATGATGACATATAACAGTCAAACACAGCAAATTATCACAATTAAGGAGCTGGAGCTAGAACATATTTGGTTCTGGTATTGTTATTCTTACACTAAACAAAAAGTCAAAGCAAGTAGAAGCTTCCCAGAATGAAAAATGTGGTTCCCAAAAGATTCTGGGAATGCTTGTTTTTGGTTCTGGGAATGTTTGTTGAATGTTCCTGCACAAAGTTCACTAGATGCAAGTTTTTATGGTGTAAAAGCAGCGTTATTATGTCATTATGTTTCCAGGATGTGAAGAAAACAACTGCAACATTCTTAGAACTTTGTTTGGTCCAAATGACATTTCTGTACTTCCACACTGTTTAATTTGAAATGTTGATTCAGTAACATGATATATTTGAAACTTAAAGCATTATAGTAATAGTAGAGTATTAAAGTATTATATTTAACTCAACACCTTCCTGAGCTCCATAAAGCTCAGGTCGTTTTTGGACTCATAAATATTCATGAAACTCGCTCCTGATTGGCTAATTTTAACTTGGAAGACTGAAATAAGTGGTTGTGACCTCCCCTGACAATTAGATTGTCAACTCAGGCAACTTGAATTGTCATAGTAACTGTGTGTGATTTCTGTGCTTTGAAATCAGGATAAATACTGTCAAAACTTCTGAAAACCACAGGAGAATTGAAACATGTCATTGAACTAAATGAACAAGAATTGAATCACGTCATTGGTTCAGCAGCACAGAGAGAATCAGCTGCAGTAAGGAGACCTTCTAGTGTTTCTAGTGAAAGAAAACTCATTTGTTGACAGTTGTTCTTGAACATACTGTTCCTTCGGTTAAAACTAATTATGTTTAAAACTGCAGGATGGGAGTTGACTTGGTAAATAAGGAGCTATAAGAAAGTATCATGTGTTCAAATATTAGGCTCAGTCAGTCATTTTCTATACCTGCTTATTCCTCATTAGGGTCACAGGGGTCTGCTGGAGCCAATCCCAGCGTGATACGGCGAGAGGCAGGGATACACCCCAGATGGTCGCCAGCCAATCATGGGGCACACACACCATTCACTCACACGTACAGGCAATTTAGAGTCTCCAATTAACCTCAGCATGTTTTTGGACTGTGGGAGGAAGCTGGAGTACCTGGTGAAAACCCACGCAGACACGGGGAGAACATGCAAACTCCACACAGAAAGGTCCCAGACCCAGGACCAAGGAGGTCTTGAACCTGCGACCTTCTTGCTGTGAGGCAACAGCGCTAACCCCTGCGCCACCGTGTTGCCCCCCAAATATTAGGTTAATATTGGAAAATAATATATCTTTTGAGAAGAAGGATGAGAAACATGAAATATATAATGTCCCATAATTCTGGTAAACTGAGTCTCCTTTAGCAGCACAGTTAGATAACATGGTAATAATATTGATAACTGTGTAAAGTTTTCATACTGTTACATCACTAGTTGTGGGATCAAGTGATTTAATTTATTGATTTATTTAGTTTATTTTTGTCGTCAGACAGCTATGTTTAGATTATCCAGATTATCCACATTATTGGCAAAAAAACAAATCAATAAAAACAAAACAAACAAACAAGAAAACCTGTTGTTTAAGGCAAAGACTGAAGCGATAAACCTTATCTAACCTGCCCCTTCTACAATAATGACAAAAAAGAAAAGTAAAAAAAAATATGGTTTTCGTACCAAGTAGTACCAAGTAAGGAAAAAAATAACCAAAGGACTTATTATAGAAAATTTGTAACGTAATTTTGTAATATTCAGATGATAAACCATATAAATGCATATATCATGACCATTGTCGCATAATTTATATCATATAACACTTGTTATGCAGCTACAATATGTATCAATCAATAATTCCAGCCATGTTATAATAAGAAATAATGTTAAATGTGTTAAAGCTGCATGATGTGGGAGCAGGTGTGTAAGAGAGAAACCTCTACAGGTGACGGGAGCCACTGTATGACATCACAAATTCATGGAAGTGCAAACGAGTTGTGAAACAGCAACGTTTCTAAACCCAGGCTGTGAGCATTTCCCTGTTTTTCTATGTTTGAAGTCTGGTTTCAAACTCTAGATGTTATCTAGAGCAAAAGAAAACATTAAAAGTGTCTATTTGCAGATTTGGGACATTTAACATCACTCACAGCTTCCTAAATATATCCCATCACTTTTCTTAACTTCTGAGCAGCCTGAAAAAAAAAACTCTGAAGTCAATTAAATCAGCAAAAAAAAAATCGTAGTATTTAAAGCATGACTGCAGGAGACTGTTCAGTCAGGTGGAAGTGACGGAGGTGACTCCTCTGACATGATGACATCACACCCGCGCTCCTTCTACGACCCTGTGGCGTCTCGCTACGTCTCGCTGTCATCGGATCCTTTAAATTCTCTTCTAATCTCCTCCTGCTCATAACGAGCCAAAAACTCATTCGCTTCAGGATAGTGACGAGTCTAAATTAAGCTTACATCCATAAACAGCTGTGTGATTTACTGACTGGCTCCTCCCTCCTGCTCCTCCTCTTCCTCCTCCTCCTCTTCCTCCTCCTGTGGGGTCAGTGCCAACCAGGCTGCCTCACCATCCAAATCCGGACGCTGCTGTTCGTCTTCCTGGTGCTGCTCAGCTACTCGGTGACCCAGGCCTGCGTGGTGAGTTTAGACACACAGGAAGAGTAGAAATACTGCTGTCTAACAACAACTCCTGAATTTAATATGGTAACTAAAAGAGTACAAAAAGTAAAAAAAAATACACATGCAGCTCCTTTAAGCTTGTTGTTGTACTGGCTGTTTTTATCACAAATATCTGTAACGCATTTTGTAATTCATCAGTTAAACTAATTAGATAACTAGTATATTAAGCGTTTTATTATCCTTTATTATGTATAATAAAAATAATCAAACTGTCTTCATTTATGTCACTTTTTCTTTTGGACAAAATAAACAAACAAACACAAAAATTCAAACAGTGATACTGAAACAATAAAGAAATATTGTTATAATATAAAAACATTTTATGTTAAATTAATGTCAAATTAATGTAGTGGAGTAAAAAGTACAGAATTTCCCTCTGAAATGCACTAGAGTTGACGTATAAGTGAAGTATAAAGTGAAGCTAATTAATATTTATTTTATATACAGTGGGGTGAAAAAAGCGATTAATTGATTAGTTGTTTGGTTCATAAAATGGTGTAATATGTTGATCACTGTTCCAAAGCTGTAGATTCAAACTAAAATGTCTTTTCTAATCCAACCCAACAGTCCACAAGTCAAAGATCATCAGTTTACTATTATAATTATCAGTATACTAAAGAAACAAGAAAATAATCAGATTTGAGAAGCTGGAACCAGGAAATTTAGACATTTTTAAATCTATTGATCGATTATCAAAGTAGTTGCTGATTAAATTTTTAGTTTGGAACGAATCGATTAATCAACTAATTGTTGAAGCTCTATTTGTCATTTTTTTGTGTGGAATAGTCATTTATTATCAGCTTTAAAGCAATCAATTATTAGAAAAGTTGCTGGTTAATGTGATATTTGTGTTATCTTTTATACAAAGTGCATAACAATTTAAACAATGTATAAAGAGGCATTAAAAAAAAGAAAAGTACACATATCTTCAAACTGTACTGTACTTCAGTAAATGTACTTAGTTACTTTCCAGCCCTAGACGTGTCCTCAGCTGTTAACTAATTAACTGGTTAACTGGTTAAATGGCATTTCAGCAGTTTGTAAAGCTCTTTTCTCACCCTCTGACGACTCAAAGTGCCAGAGATGAAGCCCAGATATTATAAATAGAATGATATGAATATCCATGGCCTCATTCCCTCAAATCATCTTAAGACCATGATTGTAAATTCCTTCTAAAAGAAGCTTCTTAAGCTTAAGAGTTTCCCAAAAGCTTCGCTCTGCAAAAGGTGACAACTAAACACTCGCTAAAGAAGCTGCAGAAGCTGCAGGAGGAAACAAACTACACATTTTATTCATATTTCATTGTTTATGTTCATTTAAAGTCATCATTTTTTTTAGTAAACCAATGTTATTTGTTAAGTGATGTTTGATGTCGTTTTCAGAATTCCAGTGTCATACAGTATATATTTCAGAGGGATGAAACTAGTACTTATATACTACTTTAAGTACATTTTCAAGACAATACTTATGTACTAAGTAGTAAATAAGTCTAACAGATCTGAGTACTTCTTCAAACACTGTGGATGTGGATTTTTTATCACTTTGAACGTGTACTTTCATTTCATCGTTTTATTTGAATGCAGTATACAGGAGAAATAATTACAGCGAATGAATCAAAGAGCCAGTCATTTAACAGACAAACCAAAAATCAACTTTAATATAAGCTGGTTACATTTAGCCTTTTCTCTCCTGGTCCTTATTAAAATATATATATATGTAGCTATATCACCAACTCTACATTTACATAATTGCATAATAACATAAATACATCCCAAATTCCTCCTCGCAATACATGCATTTTACTCCTTAAACATGCCTATCATACAATCTTCAGTCCCTTTTAGAGTTTCTGTCCATTTATTTGATAAAATATTATTTTTTAGTCTTATTTAGTCTTTATAGTGGTAATCAGTATTGTCAGAATTAATAGGAATTATTCATTTACACCCATTCACACAATAGAAATATAAAACAGTATATTAAGAATGAAATATGGTTAGAATTTACTTAATAATTTCATCACCATGGTCCATGTTACACAGTGTTTGAAGCTACAATAGCAAAACCTCTCTGAGGTTGACTTATTTATTTATGACAAAAAGCAGCAACCTGTTTGCAATAGAACTGTAGTCTGTTAATGAATTTACACCTCTGATGACCTAAATATATCCATGCAGGTGTATAATTCTCAAATTATATCAGTAGTCGACTCTTTAATGAATCTATATATAAAACATGATAGTTATATCTGTTAATTAAGGTGTTTTATTTCCTGCTGTCTGTAGAGGCCTGAGGAAGAATCTTCTTCCAAAAGCACAAGCAGGAAGTAAATTGATCTGGTCTTGTGATCTTTCACCCTAGACAGATGGCATAAATCAGGATTTTTAAATTTTTTTTTTTAAATTTAATTTCTTGCCGAAACTAAAATGTAAGCACTTCAAGAGCATCCAGACGAAGAAAAACACGAGGTCACAATTGCAAACGGTGGGATTAAATGGGACAAAGCATAAAATGGCACTCAAATATTTAAAAGAAAATTATCAATAATTATCAGTATTGATCAATATAGAAAAAATCTTTCATGCCCTTATTGTTGCTAATTTTTAGTCCATTATCAAACCTGTCATCACCTCTTCATTTGGTTTCATTAACCCATCTATGACTTAAGTCTATATCGCATTATACCTAAAATAAAAGTTTGAAATGTTACTCATAGAGTGATTTTTTTCCAATGACATGATAGTAGACAACTTAGAGAAAAGCTCAGTCAGTCATTTTCTATACCTGCTTATTCCTCATTAGGGTCGCAGGGGTCTGCTGGAGCCAATCCCAGCACGTTACGGCGAGAGGCAGTAATAGGGGAGAGGGGAGTAATGGGGCACACACACCTTTCACTCACACACTCATACCTACGGGCAATTTAGTGTCTCCAATTAACATCAGCGTGTTTTTGGACTGTGGGAGGAAGCCGGTGAAAACCCACACAGACATGGGGAGAACATGCAAACTCTACACAGAAAGGTCCCAGACCCAGGACCAAGGAGGTCTTGAACCTGCAACCTTCTTGCTGTGAGGCAACAGTGCTAACCCCTGCACCTAGACAAAAGATCTTAAACAAAAATATAAAGTTTCCAAGTGCTTTGTCTCATACTCGTCAACAACTTCCTGCTCCTTCTCCCTGGAGAAGACAAACCCCCCAAGAAAAAGTAATTTTATTTAGATTATTATGATTTTCAACCTTGACATGTATATATCTCTTTAATCATTCAAGTCTCTAGAATAATCCCCCAATAAAGAATTTTGTTTGTTAAATAGTTTTTTGTTTATAGCCATATTTGTACAAGCGGCAACTATAATAGCCATTAAAATGCTACTATTTGCATTATATATTTGCAAATTAGTAAAGAAATAGATACATAACATGATTGTAAGTGATTCAACTATAATTATATGCATGAAAACTTTGAAAAAAAAATCTGGGCTGGAATGGGTTAATAAAATGACTAGAAATAAACCTTAAAGTTTCAGTCACACACTTTTCTTTTCCAAGAAAACAATGAACAATGAACTAATTTCATTAAAGTCACATATAATCTGCAGTGTGTCCTCCTCTACAGGTGGGGTGTGTTCCGTGGGGCAGGCTGGGCTCTAACTCCTCAGAGGAGGAGGTGTCAGCAGACGTCGTCGTGGCAGCAGACAACACCACGGCACCAGACGCCGCTGCTCCCAACATGGGCTACGCCCTCCTGTCCTGTGTGGCCGGCACCCTCACCATCGTGCCCTACCTCCGTGTCTCCTCGCTCCCCAAGCTTCTCCTGCTCCTCCTCCTCTCTGTAACCTACACCGTCGTCATGGAGACCAGCGGCTACCGCCAAGCTGTGGGGTATGACTGAGCCGTGGTGTTTGATGTGTTGTATATACACATACAATCTTTTTTGTGCTTTTCTTAAATTCTAGAATTTATGATGTTGTTTGTGATTTGCCTGTAAGGGAAATGTATTTGTCTTCATTAGGTCTGTAATTAATGACTATTTTCAGAGTTCATTAATCTATTAATTATTAAAACGATCAATTGATTAGTTGTTTGGTTCATAAAATGGTAAAATGCCAGTGTTTTCAAAAGCTAAACATTCAACCTAAAATGTCTTCTTTATTTTGTACAGACCAACTGTCCATAACGTAAAAAACATTAGTTTACTATAATAGAAGACTAAAGAAACAAGAAAATAATCAGATTTCAGAAGCTGGAACCAGAGAATTTGGACAATTCTTCTTAAAAATTATTCAAATCCATTAATCAATTATCAAAATAGCTGTCAGCGAAGCAACTAATCATAGCAGCTTTAGTCTTTATAACAAAATTAAAATGATTTAAATACCAAAACTCCTCATTGTGCTTGTGTGTGTTTCAGAGGAGGTTTCCTACACACTCGGGGGTATGATCCTGTGCTGGCTGTGCTGCTGTTCTGTGCAGCTCTGACTCTACATTCAAGACAATTAGACCTGAAACTGCGGCTTGACTACCTGTGGGCTACTCAGGTACGGGAAGAAGAATTCACATCCTTTACTAGTAAAAACAGCAGCAAGCAGCAGTGAAGTAATGTAAAAATACTCCATTAAGCTAAATCCAGCATGAAAACTCAACACAAGTATTGTCAGCGAAATACTAGTTTCATCCCTCTGAAACTATGATGTCATATTATCATACTAAAGCATCAAACTGTAGCATTTATAAACAGTTTAGTCCAGTGGTTCTCAACCTAGAGGTTGGGCCCTTCCAAAGGGTCAGCAGATAAATGTGAGGGGTCCTGAGATGATTAATGGGAGAAGAAAGAAGAACAAACGAGGTTCTGATTCACTAATGTTCTTTTCTCTCTAATCTTTGATTTTTGGCAAAATATTAGAATTAATTTTAATAAATATGTAAAAAGTTTAGAGTGAACAATCTGTGTTTGTTGTAGCTGATGACAAAGACTCAAATATAGAAACCACTAGTTTTATCTTTAATATGTGGTGTGTTTAAACGCTTCTTTTATTATCATTGATTCAAGTCGGCATCTCAATCAATCAAGTTGCAGCCAAATGTAGTGGAGGAGAAAAAATTCTATATATATTTATAGTATCATCATATGGAAATATCTGGCTCACCACAATATGGTGGAGGTGTGTGTGTGTGTGTGTGTGTGTGTGTGTGTGTGTGTGTGTGTGTGTGTGTGTGTGTGTGTGTGTGTGTGTGTGTGTGTGTGTGTGTGTGTGTGTGTGTGTGTGTGTGTGTGTGTGCTCACAGCTGTGTTGAAATGAAAGTGGCCTGTTTCTATTTTTGGAACAGCGGTGAAGGTTTGTTTGCAAATCATTATCTCCCTCTAGTGATAAGAAGCCGTTATTACATCTCTGAGCTTTCAGCCTCAATAAAGACTTCAGAAAAGAGCTTTAGTTTCACTCTGGATCAACAGTGTCTTCTTTACTCTGTGTCACGTGATGATGCTGCTGCAGGCGGAGGAGGAGAGAGACGACATGGAGAAGGTGAAGCTGGACAACAAGAGGATCCTGTTCAACCTGCTGCCGGCTCATGTAGCTCAACACTTCCTCATGTCAAACCCCAGGAACATGGTGAGCCTCCACACATGTTGTGACCTGTTCCTCAGCTGAATCAGAGGATTAATGACAGTCACAGAAACCGTTAAAGACTCAGAACTGGAAGCTCCTGATACAATCAGGAGCTACTGGTTTAGTGATTTGGTGTCAAACCACACCCAGACTCTTAGAATAAAACTATGTTTTACACTTCTAGGTCAGAAGCCATTTTTGTTGTGACCCTTTGGAAATAAGTAATAAAATTAGAAATAAAAAAAAGTGTAATGTCCTTTAAAGAAGGTATAATTTAAAGGCTAGATATAAAACCTATTAATGGCTATTAATGTAATAGTTGGCAGCTAATTGTAATTGTATATATATATATATATATATATATATATATATATATATATATATATATATATATATATATATATATATATATATATATATATATATATATATATATGGAACATGTTAATCTAGCCATGCTGATTGTCATTTTGTTTGTTATTCAAATGACAAGAAAGAATTAATGTTATAAACTGCTGATAAAAGCAGTGGATAAGTGCAGTGGAGTAATAATAAGTAAGGCCTGCTGCTGCTAACTGTGGGAAACTCAGCTGTTTGGGACAAAGTTGTTTCCCAACCATGTGCTATGGTGTGTGGTGTGAGAGTGATGTGACAGGTGTGTCTCCATTGATTGATGAACATCCCTCCACTGACCCACAGACCCCATGGCATACATTGTTAGTGCAGCCCTATTTTTAATACATAATAAATGTCCCTTTTAAGTAACAATACTAATAAATAATGTGGAACATATATATATCTTAAAATATAACTTAAAAACGTGTGTTTAAGCTCAATTATTACCTTTGATTATGGAGGAAAATATAATTCCACTAACCCAAGTAGTTCATTAGTTGAACCTAATTTTATTAAAACTTAAACAAAATCAAGATAATCGACAGAATAATCAAAAAGTCCAAAAAAGTTATTTGCAGCCCCAATAACAAGCAAAGTGAGGACTATCGTACTGAACCAATAAAGTGAATTTACATACTAATAATATCAGGTCTGATCCTTTAGCAGCCATCAGACTGATGGTCTGAGGCTGTAAACGCTGGCAGCAGAGTCAGGAAGGATGTTTCCGGCACAGTTTTGACCCCTCGGAGCTACAGTGTATAGAAAAGGCTTCCTCTCTTTCCTCTGGGCTAAAGTTCATCCATACAGTGTATTCATAAACAGCGCAGTGGGATTCTGCTGCCTGGAATTCAAAGTTCCAACGCTCCGGCATAACGATTCAAAAGTTGTTTTCATTACAGCGAGATAGACCAGTAAACATGAAGCAAACTGCTCTGCATGTTTAGACATGGTCTCTATAGATCTCTCTATGCATGGCCCTTGTTTTAAATTTTATTCCCAGTTTCACTTGTTTAAAGGGTCAGTTCACTCAAATCACAAAATACATAAGAGAGGAATAGATCCCCCAAATTTTTATTACAAAATTATATCACCTATTTAGACATTTAGGTTTTGAGATTTTGTGTCTGAGATTACTGTTTCTGGACAAAGTCTTAAAATCGAATTACTAAATAAATGTACAAAAAATTGAAATGTAAAAATACGTAAAAAATATGTAAAAAGTACGTGACCTACATCTTTTAACTTGTGAACAAGGAAATGAATAGAGCCTCTGATCAGACAAGAGTGGTTTGTAAACAGCTTTGTACAGATTCTTTATGCTATAGATTAATAATTAATCAATGTTAGTATCCAAATTGAAAAGATATGAGGGAAGTCACAATCTATCGATTAATCAATTCATTGTTGTAGCTCAGTGTTATAAATGTAGTTATTGTTAGATACTAAGACATTTATAGAAACTTGTTTACAATTAATAAACACATTATGAGTTTCGCATAACTAATCATTACAAATAAGACCTGCAAAGATGAGTGAAATAATCAATTATTTGCCAACTATTACATGAATCGCCAACTATTTTGATAATCAATTAATAGTTTTTAAGAAGAAAATGTCCAAATTCTCTGATTCCAGCTTCTCAAATCTGATTATTTTAGGTTTCTTTAGTCCTCTATAATAGTAATAAACATTTTAGCTTGAATCTTCAGCTTTAGTGATTGACACTTTGATGACACCATTTTCTGAGTCAAACAACTAATTGATTAATTGTTTCAATAATTGATAGAGTACTTGACTATCATCATGTGTAGCCCTAATATGGTTAAAGGTTCAAAACATTTAAGCTTTTTGTTACACACTGTTTCCATAAGGGAAGAATAGTGCAGAACCAGAGAATTTGGACATTTTCTTCATAAAAAATGACTAAAATCAATGAATCCACTATCAAAATAAATAGCAATTAATGTATGGTAGTTGGATCATTGAAAAATAATTGATTAATTGACTGATCGTTGCAGCTCTACTTGAAAGTTCAGAACTTTTGAGCTTTTTGTTTCACTCTGTTTGCAAAAGGAGAAGAATGAACTTCCATGATGAACTGTTTTATGGATGTTTGAGTTGAACTCTCCGTCCTTCCCTCAGTTCTTTGGCCTGTTTTAAATGCATCTGTGATGTTTCCTCCTCCAGGACCTGTACTACCAGTCCTACGCTCAGGTCGGCGTCCTGTTCGCCTCCATCGCCAACTTCAATGACTTCTACATCGAGCTGGATGGGAACAACATGGGAGTCGAGTGTCTGAGGCTGCTCAATGAGATCATAGCTGACTTTGATGAGGTGTGTAAACGCTCTGCTCTATTATATAAATCTGCTATTTTCATGTTGTGGCCATGACTCAGGGTTTAAAAAAAATCTCTGTTTATTGATGCAATATAATAAGCAAGGGCTGCGGTGGGGAAAGTTTTCCAAATTAAGGAATTACTTACAGGAGACTTCTATAATTTAGCAGCGTAAAGCATTAATTTACTCAACACACACTAAAGGAGCCTCTTTTAAATTGAATTTGTTTGCCAAACATAAGCTTTGAAATACAGAATATGAACCTAAACTGACAATTAACTCCAATTTGATTTGCGATTTGTAATAGGGGGAATCTTCCTCATCCTTTTTTTCCTTCTTGCCTTCCAGCTGATGGATAAAGAGTGCTACAGGGATATCGAGAAAATCAAGACCATTGGCAGCACGTACATGGCTGCAGTAGGGCTGGTTCCTACAACTGGGTCCAAGGTAAACATGCTGCAGCTATATTTAGTGCACTTATAAGCTTTTGTTTGTGTTTGCAGCGTATTAAGCACATAGCACACGCAGCATTTTTGAAAGTATTTTCAGGTAGTTGTTGATATTTAGAACACTGGCACGTTTCATTCCACAAATCCTCTGTGAGGGATTACCGGCCTTTGTGGCGTCAGCGTATTCTAAATTCAGAAAGTTTCTTTAAATCCTGCAAAGCTGACAAACAATGGAGCCTTTCTGCAAATTCTGCACGACTTTACACAAACTTGACGCTGCAGCGATTTGACTTCGCCGTCGTAGATTAGAACGACATCACTTCCTTTCGATGCCTGCGTGTTTGTGAACTTAAAAGGTCCCACATGGGAGAAGTCAGATTTTAATCTATTTGATTATAAGAAGGTTCTAGATGTTCTTTTAATACTGTCCTATGTTTCAAAACTCTTAATTCACAGAGACACACACACAGCCTGTATTCATGAACAGAACTAAGCCTTTAAAACAGCTGTCAGGAATTATGTGAAGTTGATGTGCCAGAATGACACAGACCCAACCCACGCCCCCATTCACAGGCACTCAACTTTAATATTGTAATATTAAAAAACAGGGACAAAACAGAACAATTTTGAACAATAATGAAAAAAACTGTTGAAATTTCAAAACCAACATTGAATCTTTCCTCTAAAAATTCTCATTCCAACATTAACTTTTTTTTCACAAGAACAAGTAGGAATAGCACAGGACAAGATGTTTTGATAGTCGATTATTTAATTTGAGTCATTTTTAAGAAGAAAATGTCAAAATTCTCTGGTTCCAGCTTCTCAAATCTGATTATTTTCCGGTTTCTTCTATAATAGTAAACTGATGATCTTTGGGTTGTGGACTGTTGGTCTGAACAAAAACAAATACATTTTAGGTTGAATATTCAGCTTTTTTATGAACCATTGTTGAACCAAAGAACTAATCAAATAATCATTTTAATAACTGACTCGGGTTATGTGTGGTGTGAACACATTTGCAGGATCAAAATGATTGCATGAATGATTACAGATTAAGGCAAGAGTGGTTGCAGACCTATGGGGAGTGGAGCTCCACTGTAAAGGAAGTATATCACCTAAACATTTTCTCAGCTAGTTAATGAGTTAGATCGTTAAAAGTCTCATTTAACTTGTGATGCGATTCAAAGATTAATTTTTCTAAGTCACAAGTTGTGATATGCATCACAAGTTAAATGAGTCTTTTAATATGTCAAATATTTGTTGAATATCCAATAGGCCTATGTCACATTTCCTGCTTCCCGGAACTTCCAGAACTTTAACTTCCGGTTAAAAATAGCCTAGCATAGCCCCCACCATGCTGCATATTTATGCAGTATGGTGGGGGCTAGTGTTTTTCTGTCACTCTATTCTCCAACAGTGAATGGTGTCATTAAAAATCACTCTGTACAATTTATCTTTGTAAAACATGCCCTGACACGTCACTATGACACATGTGGGGTGTCAAATTCTACCAAATCAGAACATTATTTGATTCTGTTGGAGCTCAGGATTCCATGGAGGTGTTTGTCATCCAAATTGACCAATGGGTTCTCGAGATCTGCCTTTAGATACCCATGGGGTAACGCATAACCCTGCAGGAGAAAAAATGCTGCAATCGAAGAAGAAGCAAAGACTTACAAACCCCAGGCATCAAATGCAAGAGAGAAATGATGCAAATATAAAAAAAAAAAAAACACAACCCCCCCCCCCCCCCCCCCCCCCCCCCCCCCCCAAACAACTGCAAGAGAGAAATGCTGCAAATTCACTCCCGATCCGTTCGCACAAAAATATGTACCATAGATCTTAAAAATTAAACAAAAGCGGTAATTTTCAAAAAATTAGCAATCACCAATCGCCATTGGTGACTATTTTTGACTCTTTGGCTTGTGAATGAACCTGCGTTGTCCCACTAACAGAACTGATACACTGCTGAAGGATTCAAGACACCATGTGGTATGGATCAGATGGGAAAATGATCGCTTTTGTTTAATTTTTAAGCTCTACGGTTTGCATTAACACGTCTTTGTTTTCACTTGGGTCCAAACTGCAAGCACCACACTATACTACTTGGTCGGTGAGAAACACTGGGGAAAGCAGAAAATAATCAGATTTAAGAAGCTGAAACCAGAGAATTTGGACAATTTCTTCTTAAAATTGACTCAAGTCGAATAATTGATTAATCGTTGTGGCTCTGGTTTTAATAAATGATTAATCAACAGTTCATCAGTTCAAACCCAGGAGGAGTCAAAGTTTTAATATTGGTGTGTCTTTCTGGTTTTCAGGCGAAGAAGTCCATCACCTCACATTTATGCACCGTGTCAGATTTCGCCATTGAGATGTTTGACGTGCTGGACGCCATCAACTACCAGTCCTACAACGACTTCGTCCTGAGAGTCGGTGAGTAGAAGCACTCACACACGCTCACACACACATACGGGACTATGTAAACAGTGGGGTCCGAGCCTCTGACCTCTTGCTCTGGACGCCACCGACGCTCAGTGCTGGTAAGTTCTGGAGGAAATGCATCACAGAAAGAGCGTTCCCTGCAGGAAGCTCGTCACAGCAAGACCTGAAGCTCTGGGCTCCATTGTGTGTGGTATCCTGTGGGGAGCCTGCGACAGGAGCCCTTGTTTAATCCCAGCGTAGCCTGGTGTACACAGTGCCATCCTGTCTCTGGGCCGAGGGGCTCCGACACGGCAGCACCACGCATGTGTTTGTCTGCTCTGCTGAAATGGTCCTTTTTTGGGGGAGGGATTTGCGTAAGACCAGATTTTCAGAAAGTGCAGAAAAACAAAAGTT
The DNA here is from genome assembly GCA_030544235.1 of Lepturacanthus savala. Lineage (NCBI taxonomy): Eukaryota > Metazoa > Chordata > Actinopteri > Scombriformes > Trichiuridae > Lepturacanthus > Lepturacanthus savala. Next base: position 6,596,317 of record CM060481.1, read on the forward strand.
TTACTAGATTGTCATAAACCTCAAACACTGTAAAGATGAGGCAGTGACCTGAATGACGGTCATGCTGCAGTGGAAGAAGAACTCAGAGCCTTTACTGAAGTAAAAGTACTAACACAGAAATATTACAACGTCAAGTTGTACAGGTTACAAGTCCTGCATGAAAATTCTACCTAAGTAAATGTAGACAAGTATTAGCAGAAAACTTAAGCATGGGAGTCAAACTCTCATGTCTTACTTCATGAGCCATATTCAGCACAATTTAATACAATTGTAAAAATAAACATATAAAAGCAACTTCTCCTTTATTGTATGTATTAAAATACATTACTAATATTTACACTATTAATGTAACCTTCAATTTACAAAACAGCAGAAATGACATAAGAAAAAAATATTTCAACAATGAAGTTAAAGATCTGCACAAAAAGGTCTAGGTAGGTAAAAGTATTATCAGCAAAATCTACTTATAAAATAGTATAAAAATAACAGTTTCATCCCTCTGACATACATATGATATTAGGTTATTATACTGAAGCATCAGTCTGCAGCATTTTACTGTTTGTAGTTTAACTACTTTATATACAGTTAGCTTATTTAGTCCAGTGGTTCCCAATCTAGGAGTTGGGTCCCTCCAAAGGGTCAGCAGATAAATGTGAGAGGTCCTGAGATGTTTAATGGAAGCAGAAAATAATCTTTTTTTTTTCTCAGATCTTTGATTTTTGGTGAAATATTAGGTCATGTGAACATTTATTGAAATTAAACCATGTGAGAGGTTTTGTTAACAATCATAGACATGTGAAATGTGAGACTATTTTGACAGTCGATTGATCTATCAATTATTGAAACTAAATTTATTATTTCCAAACGTGAAGATTCAACCTAAAACTAATTTTTGTCCAGACCAAGAGTCAACAACCCAAAGATCATCAGTTTACTATTATAGAAGATTAAAAAAAAACTAAAATAATCAGATTTGAGAAGTTGGAACCAGAAAATTTGGACATTTTCTTCCTAAAAATGATTATCAAACTAGTTTGCAATTAATGTGATAAAGGTAACTAATCAATTAATTTATTAAATGTTGCAGCTCTAGTTGAAACTACCATTAAATGCTATAGTCCGATGCTTCGGTATAATAATCTAATGTCATATATATGTCAGAGGGATGAAACTGGTGCTTTTATACTACTGAAATACTTACTAGTAGTAGTGTTTTTCTAGAACTAAATGTACTAGTTACTTCACACCTCTGGCTAACACTGATGTGATTCCCCCACACAGAGTAATAACTCCACGTGTGTGTGGTTCTGTTCAGGTATTAATGTTGGACCGGTGGTGGCCGGAGTGATCGGAGCCCGAAGGCCTCAGTACGACATCTGGGGAAACACGGTGAACGTGGCCAGCAGGATGGACAGCACCGGGGTCCAGGGGAAGATACAGGTACCTACAGCTTCTCTGGTGACCAGCAGCTTCACTGGTGACCTACAGCTTCACTGGTGACCTGCAGCTTCACTGGTGACCTACAGCTTCACTGGTGACCTGCAGCTTCACTGGTGACCTACAGCTTCACTGGTGACCTACAGCTTCACTGGTGACCTGCAGCTTCACTGGTGACCTACAGCTTCACTGGTGACCAGCAGCTTCACTGGTGACCTACAGCTTCACTGGTGACCAGCAGCTTCACTGGTGACCAGCAGCTTCACTGGTGACCTGCAGCTTCACTGGTGACCTGCAGCTTCACTGGTGACCAGCAGCTTCACTGGTGACCTGCAGCTTCACTGGTGACCTGCAGCTTCACTGGTGACCTGCAGCTTCACTGGTGACCTGCAGCTTCACTGGTGACCTGCAGCTTCACTGGTTTCCAGCACACACACAATACCTTCCAACCTTCTGTTTGTTTTAAAGCCTGAACTGGCACCAGCTTATCCAGCAAATAGCTGAGATTTGTTGACCAATCACTGCCACTCATCATCAGAAACTTCCCCTCAACATGTTTAAAACTGTCTACAGACTTTTATTTATTTTTTTATTTTTTTTGAATCATCATAAATTGATCTTTTTTCCCTCCAAATGTATTTGTTCTCTGCAATGCTGTTGTGCTGTTTTGGGAATTAATTTTGCATTTATTTTATTTCATTATTAATTCATAAATGTGTATTTATGATTCTATTTCTCATCTCTCTATATGGCACCGAAATAAAACAACGTAAAATAAAATGTGCCACAGTTTCACAACATAACCACGATACATTTGCAAATAAATAAGAAAATTGTATGTAATGTAAATGAGATAAAAACAAAAGTTACATTAGTATATAAAACAGATGAATTACAACAAAAAATTATTAAGTCAAACAAATAAATAAATAGTATTAATTTATTTTGGGAATTTCTGTTCATATGTATTTATTTTCAAATAAACTTGCACATTTGTTTTTTAATTAAACCTTTTTATATGCATTTATTTCTCTATTATTATTATTATTATTATTGAATATGGCAGTTTCAGAACCAGAACCAGGATACTCGTGCACATGTAATCGTGCTCAGTGACATCATCTATGTATTTCGTTGCCAGGTGACGGAGGACGTCCATCGCCTCATCGCAGACTGCTACGACTTTGTGTGCCGTGGTCAGGTGAGCGTGAAGGGCAAAGGGGAGATGCTGACGTACTTCCTGGAAGGCCGGCGGCAGGGCCTCCGGCTGCCTCAGACCCAGCAGCAGCAGACAGGAAACGCTGAGCGCCGCTGTAGTGCCTTCACCCACGGCAGCGTGTGCACCAGGTTAAGCCCCGCCCCCACGGTGACTGCCTACGCCAAGGTCAGGACCCCGAGCCCGACCCTGGCCAAACCCACCACCTCCACCAGCACCACCAGGTACCTGCCCTCTGTCCCCGCGGTGATGGTGTGACACAGCCTGTCTCCATAGCGACCGTGGAAAAAGTTTGAAGGCAAAGAAAATGAGGAAATCACACGAGACGGCAGACAAAGTTTATTTCCATTCTTCTTCTACTGTCTCAGAGAGACACTGATCGTCCAATAGGAGGCCTGGACCCGGGCCTGGTCTCGGGCCTGGACTCTGGTCTCTGGGGTCCGAGGCAGCCTCGGTAACAGACAGGAAGCAGGATGCTTCAGCCAATCACAGGCCGAGGATGTGTCCAGGATTTCAGATATAATATATCCATAATAAACTAATCTGCATCAAAACATGAACAATTATCACAGCTAACGCCTCACAGGTGATCAATCAATTAATCCATTTGTTTGGTTAATGGATTTGTTTGTTGATTAGTCGATTTTTACTTGCTGAATAAATTATATCCTGAAACATTATTAGCTTATAGGGCTGCAACTAACGAATATTCTGATCGATTAATCTATTGATAATTTAAACTAGAGCTGCAACGATTAATCGATTAGATACAAACTATTACATTTATCATTAACTATTTTGACAATAGATGTAAGAAGAAAGAAGAAAATTTAAGAAGAAAATGTCCTTATTTTCTGGTTCCAGCTTCTCTTATTGATGGTTTTCTGGTTTCTTTAGTTGTCCTATAATAGTGAACCGATGATCTTTAGGTTATGGACTGTTGGTCTGGACCAGGGTTGCCCACCCCTGGTCCTAGAGAGCCACAGTGGGTGCAGGTTTGTTTTTACCCCTGGTCTGGACAAAAAAAGACATTTTAGGTTGAATCTTCAGCTTTGGGAATCAACATTTTACACATTTTTTTAAACAAACTCATTGATTAATCAAAACTAATCAGATTTACGAAGCCGGTACCAAAGACTCTTTCTTCTTAAAAATGGCTCAAATAGATTCTCAATTATCAGAAATAGTTGGTGATTAATGTAATAGTAATAGGCAACTAATCGATTGATCAACTAATCGTTGCAGCTCTACTAGATTCTATTCTATATATTATTACAGGTGCATCTAAAATAATAAGAATTTCATGAAAAGTTTTGAGTTTCTATTATCTGTAAAACACAATCCTCCAAATTACAATTTGGATATTTATAATATAATATATTTCACTATGTGTAATGAATCTATATGATTTTCACTTTCAGAAATGATTGAGTGAACCTCAGGATATTCAAATCATTTGAGATACTCCTGTATAAACTTTTACAGATTTGTCAATGAAATCAACATCTGGACTAGTCAAGCGATTTAATCTTTTAACAGCCCAACGATGCTCAGTTTATATTGTAGTATGCAAACTTCTCACAACATCTGACCCTTTTCTCAGTGTAAAACCAAATCAGTGCTGTTGCCTTAGCAACCACTCTTCACAATCACTTTCCTGCCATTTTACATCATCTTTTTAGATCCTAAATTGATCCATTCCAGATAAGGTAATACCACAGCGCCATCACCAGTGTCCTGGAGGTTTTTTAAAATTTAAAATGTGGAATTGGCAGTTACGGCATAAACTGTCCAGAACATGAAGGTGGCGGCGTGAGCGCCGAGGCCCCGTCGCTCCGAACCTCCGACGGCACATGAGGTGAACCGTGGAGTCCCTGAGCCGAGCCGCTCAGTGTCTTTACCTGCATGATGCCACTGCTGCGTTTCAGTCATGTCCGCCGTCTGTTTCCCTGTGATGCTTGACTTCCAGATTCTTCCTCGTCAACGTGTAGCAATAACGCGGTTCGTCTCCTTTTGGCCTCGTCGCCCCTGCATGCTGTAGCCGGCTGGATCCTATGTTGACCTGATAGTGTATGTAGCTGATAGAGTGTGAATAGATATACACACTAATCTGTATCTTTGTGGAACTGAAGCATGACTTAGAAAACCTATTTTCTGTATTGTACGAGTGTGATTCATTCCTAATGGAATTATATTAAAGACAAAACACTTTATATTAAGGTCGTTATAGTATAAAGTGCTAGTTAATATGTAAAAGTCAACTTATCAATCAATTTAATTAATTTAATAGGGTTGCAACTAACCACTACACTTTAATAGCTCCTTTTTTTCAGTAAATTATATGGGTTGCATTTTAAGGCTTTAGTTCATCAAAATGGAGTCAATCTATATTTATTTTATATACTTTGGGAAGATAAATATTGATAGTACTGCATCATAATATATGTCATAGGGCTGCAACTAACAACTATTTTGAGAGTTGATTAATTTATTATTATTGAAACAATGAATTGATTAATAGTTGTTTGGTTCATAAAATGGCAAAAAATGTTATTTTTTGTCCAGACCAACAGTCCACAACCCAAAGATCATCAGTTTACTGTTATTGAAGACTAAAGAAACCAGAAAATAATCAGATTTGAGAAACTGGAACCAGAAAATGTTGTAATTTGTAATTTTATTTTTAAAAATGACTCAGCTCGATCAAAAAAGTTGGCGATGAATGTAAAAGTTGCCACCTAACTGACTAATTGAGTAATCATTCCAAATAAGGCTTACAAACTTAGTTATTATTAGATTGTAAAACATATGAATTTTCAATCAATAAAAACTTAGAATTTCTCATAATTACTTATAGCACAAACACTTTTATCATATAAATTATGTCATTGTTAAACATGTAATAATGTTTTTTTGTTGCTTTATTAAGATTAAAATATATTCTATGCACTTAGCACTTAACATAACAGTTAAGGAGACTTTTCCAGATACTGGCTCTAAAGTGAGAGCTGGAGCTGAAACAGTTGTTTAATTGATTTATCACCAAGTAGTTTAATAATCGATTTGAGTCATTTTTAGGAAGAAAATATCCAAATTCTCTGGTTCCAGCTTCTCAAATCTATTTATTTTCTGAGTCTTTCAGTCTTCTACAATAGTAAACTGATGATCTTTGGGTTATGGACTGTTGGGCTGGACAAAAAAAGACAGCTTTGGAAAATTCAACATTTTATATGATTTTATGAACCAAAAAATTAAACTCAATAATCAAAGGGTTACTTGAATATGATAATAGTTCTTAGTTGTTACAAACACACTCATCATAATATATATCATTGTTAAACCTTTATGAAGCTGTATACTTTTGTATACTTTATGCACTTATTAACAGCTACTAGATCTAAAGTGACAACAATAAAAAAAATCATTTATTACACACTTATTACCATTTATGTTTGTCACAGCTCCCACATCTGGAATGAATGCTTCAAAAATTTTAAAACAACACAATATTTAAGTGGTGAAGCACAAAAACACTTTGAGACTGTTCATAATGCTGTTATTAACACTTCTAGTCTTATTAGGCGTCTTATTACACATTAGCTAGCACTTATTTCAAGAACCTTAACATGAAGTGTTTCCACTGTTTTTTTTTCCTGCGTGCTTGTTTATTAACAGATATTTTCTATCCTTAAGATATTCCGTTCTACTATTTTTATGATCTAAAAGCTGCTTTGGTAGAGAAAATTACTTCATGAGGAGACACACAAACCTCGGTGTCCTGGTTCCTCGGACGAGCGCGGACGATTTATTTGAGGGTTCAGCATGTTTCCTGACACCTCGGCCTCGGTGTGTTGTAGCATGCTCTGCCTGCGAGCCTGTGGCTCTTCCTGCATGCTTCGATGAAACATTTAATGCGGCCGAGCAGCGACAAAACTGTTTTTAACGTCGTCCTCATGCATGCGCTAAAGGTAGCGGTCCTCTTGAATGTAAGGTGCTTTTTTGACCTGTGTCTTCTTCATGAGCTTCGGTGTGAGGACATTTCAGGACGGCGGGACGTGGGGACCTGGGTTCGTCCCGCCTCCGTTCCGCTGCAGTCAACAGGTAGCTGGTTTTTTCAAAACGTGCCAACCTATTTTCATAAACATATCAAACTTTTTTGGTGTCAAGCTGTAGCACAACTGAACGTGTGGCTACAGTTATTGTGGATTTTCCTTTGTTTGAATGCTTGTGTTTTTTTACTGTTTGAGCTGTTTCTTTAACAGTTTTGTAACAGAAATGGTGATTTTGGAGAGATTTATTTGGATAACTTGACTGAAACGATGTTGTTGTACTTCTTATCATATTTAAAATAGATTTAAACTCTATATAGTAGCTTGAATGCTTACTTTATGTTTCTAAGAGGTTAAAAATGAGGATTTTTATACACTTGCTTTAAACTGTTGATGGAAAGTTATGTACAATATTTTTCCTGTAAATTTGATATTTTCATACTGTATGATACGGGTTTCAATTGTTATATGTAGGTATTACTAGCTATTATTGTACATTGTAGAGTCTTTTTCAGAGCTATATTATGAATTATACAATATTTGTCGGGTTCTTTTGTTGAAAATGTATTTATTGAGATGTTTTATGTGAATGTACATTTTGTTAAAGATGATATTTTATACTTAGAGCTTGCACTGCGATGATATTGACGTACTATGATTATGAAAATAAAGCCAGCAGGAGATGTTTCTACTGGAGTAAGAGCATTCTCCCTTTCTGTGTTTATTTTACACACACACACACACAAACACACACACACATACACACACACACACTGGGTGCATATGGAGAAGTCATGAAACTCAGTGAAAAGTTACATAAGAGTAGAAAAACAAAGAAGCTGATGCAGGACTTTCCAGCAACATTGGGGTCAATGTCAGCCTGATTGCAGCCGTGTTATTGGGGCTGGGATCATGCTGATGTCACAAATACGTCTGCGACCATAAACACACAATGATGTGTACAGAGCAGATTCTGTACAGTACAGGGAGATAACAAGTGTGACGACAACCCTGGGATTCAGGCTTCGTGAAGATTGTTATGAATTGTTTAATGTTTGATGCTTATGTTCATTATTGTTTAATATCTTCAATTAATCATTGAATCCAGAGGTTTTCAAAGTGTGGAGTAGGATTCCTCAGAGGTGAAACATACATTAGCAACAGTAGTAACAGTTTATTTTGAATATGCAAAAATAATCTAATAACTTAAAATAAATACACAAAATAATGATAATGTAATGAAATAACATAACAGATAAAAGTAACAACAATAAAACCCATATAATTACTTGATTTATGCATCCAAAAAGGAGTGAGAGGAAGTATAAACGTACTTGATCCCCCTCTCCTGCATAATTTAATAACAATCAATTATCAAGCTTTCAGTTAGAATAAAGCTTTACAATATGAAATGATCTTAGACATATTCTAATACAGTATATTAAATTAACTACCAATGATCTTTATCCACCACTATTATATTAGGCTATTATATTATATTAGTTATCAAAAGAAGAATCACACAGTGCAGAATAGAATAGAATAGAAGGAGTTTTTTTTATTTTTTATTTGATTGTTTTTCCAGTGTAGTCTGTTTTAATCTGAAGTTTGGTCGCATAGTAATATTTGGCTCAATTGTTGAGTATCAATAGGATCAAATAACACAAACATGACAATCATTTCTTCTAAGTTTTGTCTGAGTCGAAGCTCCCTGTCTCAGGGTTTGAAAACCTGATTTAATCTATAACACAACAGAAAATAGTGAAAAATTCCCCTTCTGATTTCCAAGAAGCTGAAGATGAGCCTGTTACTGCCGCTCTCACTTCCTGTTATATAGGTCCTTCTCAAAACATTAGCATATTGTGATAAAGTTCATTCTTTTCCATAATGTAATGATAATAATTAAACTTTCATCTATTTTAGATTCATTACACACCAACTGAAATATTTCAGGTCTTTTATTGTTTTAATACTGATGATTTTGGTATACAGCTCATGAAAACCCAAAATTCCTATCTCAAAAAATTAGCATATCATGAAAAGTTACTCTAAACGAGCTATTAACCTAATCATATGAATCAACAAATTAACTCTAAACACCTGCAAAAGATTCCTGAGGCTTTTAAAAACTCCCAGCCTGGTTCATTACTCAAAACCGCAATCATGGTTAAGACTGCCGATCTGACTGCTGTCCAGAAGGCCATCATTGACACCCTCAAGCAAGAGGGTGAGACACAGAAAGAAATGTCTGAATGAATAGGCTGTTCCAGAGTGCTGTATCAAGGCACCTCAGTGGGAAGGAAAAAGTGTGGCAGAAAACGCTGCACAATGAGAAGAGGTGACCGGACCCTGAGGAAGATTGTGGAGAAGGGCCGATTCCAGACTTCGGGGGACCTGCGGAAGCAGTGGACTGAGTCTGGAGTAGAAACATCCAGAGCCACCGTGCACAGACGTGTGCAGGAAATGGGCTACAGGTGCATCAAGCCACTTTTGAACCAGAAACAGCGGCAGAAGTGCCTGACCTGGGCTACAGAGAAGCAGCACTGGACTATTGCTCCATATATGAAAGCAAAGTTTGCATGTCATTCAGAAATCAAGGTGCTAGAGTCTGGAGGAAGACTGGGAAGAAGGAAACGCCAGAATGCCTGAAGTCCAGTGTCAAGTACCCATAGTCAGTGATGATCTGGGGGCCATGTCAGCTGCTGGTGTTGGTCCACTGTATTTTATCAAGGGCAGGGTCAATGCAGCTAGCTATCAGGAGATTTTGGAGCACTTCATGCTTCCATCTGCTGAAAAGCTTTATGGAGATGAAGGTTTCATTTTTCAGCATGACCTGGCCCCTGCTCACAGAATCAAAACCACTGGTAAATGGTTTACTGACCATGGTATTACTGGGCTCAGTTGACCTGCCAACTCTCCTGACCTGGACCGCATAGAGAATCTGGGGGATATTGTGTAGAGAACGTTGAGACGCCAGACCCAACACTGTGGATGAACTTAAGGACACTATTGAAGCATCCTGGGCCTCCATAACACCTCAGCAGTGCCACAGGCTGATTGCCTCCATGCCACGCCACATTGAAGCAGTCATTTCTGCAAAAAGGATTCCCGATCAAGTATTGAGTGCATACCTGAACATAATTATTTGAAGGTTGACTTTTTTTTTGTATTAAAAACACTTTTCTTTTATTGATCGGATGAAATATGCAAATTTTTTGAGATAGGGATTTTTGTTTTTTCTTTACTTTTTTGCCAAAATCATCAATATTAAAACAATAAAAGGCTTGAACTACTTTGGTTGGTGTGTAATGAATCTAAAATATATGAAAGTCTAATGTTTATCAGTACATTACAGAAAATAATGAACATCACAATATGCTAATTTTTTGAGAAGGACCTGTAATAATGAGGTTGCACACCCTCTTATACCTGGGGATATGGCTGTGCTCGGATTTAACCAATTACATTCAAACTCATGTTAAATTGGAGTCAGCACACACCTGTCACCATTTAGAGTGCTTCTGATTAACCTCAAATAAAGTTCAGCTGTTCTAGTAGCTTCTCTTGACAGTGCTGTAGCCACATTTTGCAGCACAAGCCACTGTCCACAGAAATCCTTTAACACATCAGAGGAGGGGGAGAATTTCCACGGAAACGAATATACTATGGAACATGGTGAAGACAGTCGTCATCAAGTCAAGAAAATATGACACAACAGTGATTACCAAGAACAGGACGTCTGTCCAAAACTGATGACAAAAAGAGAACATATAGTTCTCACATTTAGTGAGGCTGTCAAGAGGCCGACAGCAACAGTGAAGGAGCTGCAGGAATATCTAACGAGTACTGACTGTGTTTTACATGTGACAAAAATCTCCTTTCTTCTTCATACGTCTGGGCAAGGAAGGGTGATAAATGACGTCTTATCTTATGAAGGAAAATGACCAGCTTCATTTTACAAAACAACTTTTGAAATCTCCCAAATGCATTGTGGGAAATGTGTCACGGTCTGATGAAACCAAGGTGGAACTTTTTTGGCCATAATTTCAAAAGTTTTATTTGGCACAAAAACAACACTGCTCATCACCAAAAGAAAAGCGTAGCTACATGAAGCATGGTGCTGCATCATCAGGCTTTGGGGTGTTTTTTTTCCATCAGCTGATGAAAAACAGACAGTGTTGGCACAAAATCGTTGGGTTGATTTAGAAAGTTGAACTTCATCTTACAGCATGACAATGAGCCAAACACATACAAAACAAAAGAATAGCTTCAGGATAAGATGGAGGTTTTGGAATGGCCCAGCCAGAGTCCAGACATGAATCTGGACACACACACACATGCACCCACACACACACCCACACACACACACACACACACACACACACACACACACACACACACACACACACACCAGAACCAGACTTGGTCTGTTATTTTGTTTAGACAAATAAACAGCGATCCTGTTTTTAGTTTCCAGTGTAACCTGCATGTGAGGAAACACTCATCTGTTTACAGAGCGTCGTTAGCTTGTTGTGCTACATGTGGCACTCTGTTTACCGGGGTTTCCGTTATCCGGTAATTACCGGTCTTTGACTGGAAAAATCTGCTTAAGTCCGACGTATTTGGTATCTGGTGAAGTGTGAACCTGCACAACATGGGTTACGCGTGTGTGTTCCTCGTTATCTCCACACACACACACACACACATACACACACACACAAAATCTCACAAACAGGGTTTAGCAGAAAAACAAAACAAACACGAGGCCTTATCACTGTTTGTGTGGTGAGTTGAGTGCGAAGGGATGTTTCAGGTCCTGTAGCAGGAAGGACCAGGCTTCCAAACATTCATCAGTGATGTGAACGTGTGTGTGTGTGTGTGTGTGTGTGTGTGTGTGTGTGTGTGTGTGTGTGTGTGGTAAATGAGCTGGAAGTGCTATGGCATCCTGAGTGACAGGTTGTCATGGCAACATAACAGGATCATGCCCTGACATGGGATCATCAAGGTTGTGTTTTTCAGCAAGTAAATGATAAACCCAAGACACACACACACACACACACACACACACACACACACACACACACACACACACACAGTCACACACAGTCACACACAGAGACACAAGCTTCTTCTTCCGTTAGTGACTGATTCATACCAATTCTGCATCATCACCACGGATGACGTTAATAATTAATTTTTATGTCGAAGTTTACAACTGTGTGTGTGTGTGTTTACCACCTGCTTGGACTCTCTGATATGATCAAATGCTCAGCAGTGCCAGTGTAAACACTCCCACTCTGAGATAAGCAGAGGGAAACATCTTTTCGGGGTCTGTGTCACAGCCAAACAGCGCCCGTCAGCAGCCTGAGTCACACACAGCTGAGCAGAGCCGTGATGCAGCGCTGCAGGACACCCTGCGAGGTTTACGACAGATTTACTACCCCCCTCCACGCACGCTGCTTACCCATTGACCCCATGTGTCGTAACATCCCTTACAGTAAATGCTGCTGGAATCTGGACACTGGAGCGTGGGAGGATAAACAGAGCCCCATTGCCCAAGAGGGTATGTGTGTGTGTGTGTGTGCATGTGTGTGTCTGTGTGTGTATGTGTGTGTGTATTTACTACTCAATGACTTAATTTTTATATGCACATGTGGGCTTGTTTGTGTATATGTGTTCGTATGCATGTTTAAGGGGCTGCATTTTTGTGTGTGAGTGACGCCAAACAGGAGGAGAACTTCCAGCTCATCATCAAACATGGATTATATCTGCAGCGTGTACCTGAGAACAAACTGAGGACTTTCTCACCATGAAAATACAGAGACTCTGCTGGACCGGTGGTTCTCAGCAAAGGCTGATAAAAAGATTAACTTCTTCAAGGACAGAGAGAGACATAGGACCAACCAAGATAGTTAAATGGCAGTTTAACTTATCAATTAAATTATTAAAAAAATAGGATTGGGAGTAACTTGCAGGTGTCACATGACCCCCTCATTACCCTCTTTCCCCACCAGAGTCTTTTAGATATGAGTACGAATACATACTGCATTGATGTATAATGCTGATATGTTGATTAATGTGCATTGTCGCATTGCAATAAATAAATGAATGAATGAATTAAAAGGTAAGTTGACAATTTTCACCAAATTCACTGATCTTTCATCACCGACAGAATGTTCAGTTCTATGAATATGTGAACGGGGAATATATCAACAGAAAGAAGAATTTTTAGTTTTGGTTCTAAGAAAACTTTTTGTTCTCGACTGAGTCATTCATTTTTGTTTTACAGGTCGCGTTCATTGAAAAATACACATACAAGGCTAAGGAAACTGCATTTTTGTCAGACATATTTACAACAATTTTAATTTTTATTCACTTCAAGATAGGAACTTAAAGGACTGGATATGTGATTCCACCTGTTGCACTGTGAATGGAAGGTGGGGGCGCTGTGGAGCAGCAAAAAAATCGGAATTTAACAGGCGAAGCAGGATTTTGCCGCACATAAAACACCAGATAAAACACCAGTTATACTCAACAAATATGCAATATTGAAGAAAGCCAACAATATCAGCTTTCTGGAAAACCCTGTGTTTTTATGTGCAGTACGTGTAGGAAAACAGAAATGTGTGGTGCCTCCTCTTCCTATTTAAAGGGTCCCTGGGAGACTCCGATGAGGCTCTCTAGAGATCCTCACAGGAAGCTGTGTAGATTCCAGACTAACATTTATTATACATGAATACATATTTAATATACATAAATGTGTATAGTAAATAAATATATAAATAAATATTTACTATACATAAATATGTATATTACTATGATCTAAATGTTTACTGCATGAATCAAATACACAAATACTCACTCTTGTTAACTATTTATATGAATAATTCCGACAACAACAAGCAGAAGCTCGACTCTGACTTCAAAGCCTCAGCGGGCTGTCAATCAACTGGATCCATCCCATAATATCACAGCTTGACTCACCTATTGTAGCTGCGCAGTTTGTTTCCAACATCCTCCATCAGACTTAATGATCCCACCAGGTTAAACTTCATCATGCCACAAACCTGTGAACCATGTTAGCGTCCTGCTATTAGCCACTTTCAGGCTAGTTAATGCTAGCAGTCACATTCACTTATCCCTTCTTTTCATCGTCATCACCAGGTGTGTTGAAGTCAGATGTAAGATGTAATTAAACTGGCAGACTCTCGCTTCGTTTGTATTTTTTATCCATTTTACCTGCGGCTGTTGAGGCATCATGACGCATTCATAGACGCGCATGCAGCTGTTTTTTTTTTGTTGTTTAGAATTAATGACAGTAGTTTGTCTTTCATTTATTTATTTTTAAACTTTATTAGATATATTAAACTATTGCAGATGAGCCATGTGAGCTTATGATCCTGATCCTGTTTGATTTGTGCCATGAATCTCACATGATGTTTGTCTATTTAAAATATGGTTTTACAAATCAAGAAGCTCAAACTTTATTACACAGCTGTTGAACTATAAGAAGTAAAAACACATAATTAGAAAGACTGCAAACCCATAACGTCATAACTTTCTCTGTGTACAAGAAGGAAAGTTATGTAGATGTTCACTGAGCAGTTTCATACTAAACTATTTTATTTTATTTCTTTATACTATTGTATTCATAAAATAAGGGAACTTATGGTGGAACTTAGCTGTAGTGAAATATGTTTAAAAACACTGTACATGTGGTTCGTGGCACAATTCAACAGGATCAAAGGATATGTTTTCTCTCTGTTGATAACATACATTATTTTTCCAAAATAACGTCCCATGAGGTAAATGGAAGGTGGAAGTACTAATGTTTTCTATGAGGGCCCCTTTCTGACCACGGGCGGCCATTCCCTCACCCTTCACCCCTCACCCCTGTGGTCGCTCCACCTCGCCTGGTGATGAAAAGCTCAGTCTATGTACACTATTACATTTACAAACATGAATCTCTTTTCTGTTTGTACCACTGCTCTGGTGTTTCTGAGTCCTGCAGAAAATGTTTTTAAAAAAGGTCAAATTGACAGTGTGTGGTTTTAGAGGGAGTTACAGTATCTGTTCATCGAAAAAGAGCCTACATACTCCCTCTAAACAACAAATGATAAGTTTTCCACTTCAGATGAGCACAGATTAAACAAATAAGACATGACATCTATAAAGGTCACTAATCAACAGTGACCTTCATAGATGTAGATAGGTGCATTTTTATTTTGTTTTTGACATGACATTAATCTTCTCACCTAAGTATGGGACAGAAAGTGATTTTGTGCGTTTTTGAAAAAGCTGAACAGATCCTTTAATGGTGTCTTTTAATTGCGGATGTAAATTTTACACCAGTGACGTCTTACAGCTGATTATTTACCATTAGTCATTTTGCTGGGTTCATGTTCTTGTGAAAAGCTGGAGATAAATATTGTTGAAAATTAAAACAAGCAAACGGTTGGGTACCGATGATGCAACAGAAACCAAAACGCACAAGAAGAAGCGCAGATGTTCAGGCTAATTGCTCCACTTTTAATCTCCCAAACCCCTCATGCCGTCAGACAGGGAGCAGAGAGTTAAAAGCACATTATTCATCTTGAAGGTTCCAAGAAATTTTATTAGAGGTCTCTGATTAGTCGAGCAAAAACATCCTCTCGCTGGATTGTTTCTCATCAAGGATTTCCCCAGTGTGGGACTGTTATTCTCTGTCTTGTATGTTGTGTTTTCCCTATGAGCACATCAACACAGAATCACACTGGGTCAATGAACTCCATATTGTGTAAGAACAGCCGTGACCCTCGGTAACCTGCTCCTACTGCTCTTGCATGTTTGGTCTCTTCTGTGCATCTAGGCAGATGGAATGTGACGAGCTGTGAGGAAACACCGTAAAACACGCAGAAAATGTTATAATAACCTCAAAAACAGCGGATCACAGTGACCTGAGGTAAACTGATAAGACCCTTTGAAAAACAGACTCACTTTCATCCACAGGCTCCCATCAGCAGACAGATCACCTCGCCGAAAAAAAAAACATATTTTTCTGCTCAGGCCTTTACTGCCGTCGAGTCATGCGTGTAATTTGGGCTTTTATTTGCTCGGGAAATGTTTGAGATATTTGAGATTTTTGTCTCCTTTTCTGCCTCTGCCCCAACACAATCAGCGTGAATTATTTGTGACGGCAGACGTAATAAAAAATGACAACAGCAGCGGCGTCTTTCCAGCAACAACATTTCGGTTTCTCAAGACGATCCACGGACTTTCTACCAAAGGAAAATCCCCAAACTCTGAACTGCGTGTTTTGGTTTATATTTTATTGTTGGATTCCTCCTGATTAAAACTTCCTCACATGGCTGATGAATCACTCCTGAATCCAGTTGCAATAAGCTTAAAACGTACACATTAATCACCATATCACATTATTGCCAGCTATTTTGATAATCAATTAATTGGCAGTCAGTCATCTTCTATAATCCCAGTGCATTACAGGTGAGAGGGACACACCCTATCGCCAGCCTGTCATGGGGCACACACACCATTCACTCACACCTATGGGCAATTAGAGTCTCCAATTAACCTCAGCATGTTTTTGGACTGTGGGAGGAAGCCGGAGTACCCAGACAGAACCCATGGAGACACAGGGAGAACATGCAAACTGGCCAAAATGTCTGGTTCCAACTTCTAAAATGTTTTTTTTTTCTGGCTTCTTTAGTCTTCTATAATAGTAAACTGATCTTTGGTTTGTGGACTCTTGGTTTGGACAATTTTAGGATGAATCTTCAGTTTTGGGAAACAGTGATCAACATTTTACACCACAAAACAAATAATCAATTAATTGTTAGATTAGTTTTGAATATAGAATATCTTGGTCACTCAGACATCACATCTACATTTGTTCACCAGGTGTTATTGGAATAGCACAAAGTGTTCAGGAGATATATTTGTCAGAATATGAGCCCTGACAACATTAGAAACTGTATGAAAAAAACTGATTTGTACATACGAAGATGTAAATAGTTGTGGCTTATATGAATATATTTGACTGAACCAACAAAATCCAAGAATTCCCCAAATAGTTGGTGATTATTCTAATAGTCGGCAACTAATCACAGAACCAGCTCAAATGCTCAGGCTCAGGTGAACTAGTTTACCTGACTTAAACTGCCATATATTTAATTTCCCCTCCGAGAGACAATAAGGACAAAATAGAGAAATTACAGCCAATATTACAAAAGCTGTTTCTCCTTATGATATTTGACCATCCAGTATTTATTTATTGTAGCAAGCTGTTTGATCTGGATGTTCTGGACAGAATGTTCTATTGTGACTAAAGAACGGATCCTCAGACAAACCTTGGATAGGGGGAGCGGGACAGGCGGCTATATGCTGACACAGGATTTGGATGGAAAACTCCATTTTCTTGCATGGGGACATCATAATGGCAAATCCTCGCAGCACAGCTCCCTGACCCATTCATCAGGCTGTTTCCAGTTCACTTTGCCAAGTGCAATCCTTTGGCTCGGACTTCCTCCTACTTCTCATTAGAGTCGCAACGAGAGAGAGGGAAGCACTGCGGCTAAACACACACACACAAACACGAACACACACACTCAGAGAGAGAGAGAGAGAGAGAGAGAGAGAGAGAGAGAGAGAGAGAGAGAGAGAGAGAGAGAGAGAGGAGGAAACTAAACACAATGGATGCTGGCGCATGGGAGCCTGGATTTCCTGGGTTTCCCACACACAAGTGTACAATCACAAGCTCACAAACATATGCACTTTTTTGGAAACACAGTGACACACACACACACACACACACACACACACACACACCATCCACCATCCCGCAACATGCCAGGACACAGTGGTCTAACGGATAAATCCATCTCCCACTCACAGCATTAAAGGGGTGAGTAGTGTCCCGAGACTCCTTCACCGTGAGTGACCCCGGCTCCGTTTCACTGTTTTTCTCCCAGATCTCCATTTATGATGTCTAATAAGACGTGGATTATCTGATTAAGAAAATCTTGTGAGAAGGAGAGGAGAAGAAAAAGAACAACTTTGCTGGGGATTAGCGTCATTGTGCCCACTCACATCACATTCCTGGCTGCTGATTCTCAGCCCTGGGAGAGGACAATGGTTAACCCCAGCATGGACGTGTCCTGAGACCAGAGACCAGAGCTTCCACTGCACCAGCACATGCATAAACACCAAGGAGACTCATCAGCACACTTAAACAAGCTCAAACTGTTTCATTTGGATACAAAATCTTCAGCAGGAGTCCACCTTTCCAATCCCGAATAATCCCTTTAAGGTTACTGGTTTGTGAGAAATCTTTTTGATCGCCTCCATCATGACCTTGTGTCTTTTTGTTCAGCTCTTTGTCCATCAGGAAGATCAGTCCGATCTGTGGTTTGCTCCTGAAAAGAGCTGCAGAGGATCCAATCCAATTCATTAGCAACTTTTACACTGACCTGTACCATTTATAACTTCAGCAGTGGTGACAAAACACTCAGATTCTAAGAAATATCGGAAATACTGAAATACTAATCGGATGCAAGTAAAATCCCTTATTTCAAAATGTTACTTAATTAAAGGTACAGAAGTTTTATGAGCAAAATGTACTTAAAGTATAAAAAATAAACATACTAAATAAACATACTCATCATACAGATTGTGTTATATTATTATTGTAGATTATATTATTTGATGTTGTTGCTAACAAACACCTGAGATCATTTTGATGTTTTAGTTTATTAATGTGGAGCCAATTGACTTTTGGTAATAGACAAGTTCTCTACATCTAGTAGTACATAACTAGGGCTGCAACTAATGACGATCTGTTTAGTCGATTAATCTATCCCTTATTGAAATGATTAGGTAATCAATGAGTTGTTTGTTTCATAAAATGTTGATCACTGTTTTCCAAAACTGAAGATTCAATCTAAAATGTTTTTTTGCCCAGAGCAACAGTCCACAACCCAAAGATCATCAGTTTACTATTATAAAAGACTAAAGCAACCAGAAAATAATCAGATTTGAGAAGCTGGAACCAGAGAATTTGGACATTTTCTTCTTAAAAATGACTCGTCGATTGTCAAAATAGTGATTAATGTAATAGATTCCAACTAATCGATTAATCATTGCAGCTCTAGTTTTAATTATCAGTAGATAAATCAACAATCAGAATAGTTGCAGCCAGAAGCTGGAACCAAAGAATTTGGGCATCATACTTTTAAAGAAAATAAAAGAATGGCAATTCAAACAGTCAGTCAGTCAGTCATTTTCTATACCTGCTTGTTCCTCATTAGAGTCGCAGGGGTCTGCTGGAGCCTATCCCAGCACGTTACGGCGAGAGGCAGGGATACACCCCAGATGGTCGCCAGCCAATCGTGGGGCACACACACCATTCACTCACACATTCACACCTACGGGCAATTTAGAGTCGCCAATTAACCTGAGCATGTTTTTGGACTGTGGGAGGAAGCCGGAGTACCCGGTGAAAACCCACGCAGACACGGGGAGAACATGCAAACTCCACACAGAAAGGTCCCAGACCCAGGACGCAAGGCGGTCTTGAACCTGCGACCTTCTTGCTGTGAGGCAACAGCGCTAACCCCTGCGCCACCATGTCGCCCTGCAATTCAAACAGTACAAATAAAAATAAAAAAATATTAAAAATTAAAATATATTGTTTTATATTCAGTCTTCATCTGAAAAGTACATAATATTTCTCTGTGACATGTAGCAGAGCAAAGTATAAAGAAGAAGCATGACAGAAATAAAGTAAATCTACTTTCCGCCGCTGACTTCCAGATATATTTTAAGTCTTTCAGAGCAAAGTCTGAATTCTGAAGTCCTTTAAAAAGCACTGCTCTGTCACAGCTTTTTATTATTACTATTATTATTTTAAATAAATCTAATTCAGTGCAGCAGCAGCAGGAATCATATTGTTTATTCTGTGAAATCATTCTTCTTCAGAAATGTGTCCTGCAGCTGCTGCAAAGACGAGGGCCAGTTCCATTAGTTCTTTCATTTCCCTTCGTTCTTCTCTACAATGTCATGGCCGATGCCACATGAAGCTTAGGGAAAGTTCAATCAGGAAGACCATACCATTGTCACTGCTCCGCTCCCATGCACAGTTTTCTATATAATGGTATTTCCCAGGTGTCAAGTGTTGAACAGCTGATCACATCTGCTGGTTTCACCAACCAATGGCGTAGCAACACATCCTCCTTATCAGCCTATCATTTCAGAACCGTCCGTTTAAAAGAGATTCTCTCTCCCCGCTCTAGTGCCCATCCAGCTGGTCTCACATCCCCCACCTCCCCATCACCACCTTCAGGTCATCACTCATCACTTCGCAGTGCTCTAGCTCAGCTCCTCGTTCTGGCAGCAGCAACAGTCGGCTACCATCACCAGTGTCTGGACAGGGGGGAACCTATCCGCAGATTGAAGGGGTCCCTTTCTGTCCCAGACACCCTCCTTTAGTCCAAGCACCAAAAACTTTTTAATTCACATTCAATTTTGTAATAAACATAATTATTTTCATTCACATATCTCAGCAGAGGGAAAAAGGTCAGGATGGAGAAATGAAACGCACCTTGTGACACTGTCAGCTCAACCTGTCGCAGAGTCTGTAGGTTAGTCTCTATGATCAGAAACACCTGCAGTCTCATTTCATCAAGTTTCTTCAGAGAACTGGAACACATATGCACTGTTTTCTTCCACTAAAAGCATCACTGCAGTGGGCGATATACATCTCTGGAGTGACCGTGGCCGTTCACTCTCTTGCTCTGCCCTCCGAGGGTCAGTGTCTGGAGTTCACTTTAGTTGGAAGGAGCGTGTTGATGGCGGCGGGGCTTCCCCCCTGAGGCCAGTTCAACCACTAATGAAACGCAGCCTTGTATCTTTGTATCTTCAGCCCCAGACGACGCCGACTCAAGTGACATCACTTATCAGATTCCACTCAGCTCCCTCCAGAGACACAAAAGCCTCTATATTTCTATTCTTTACAGATACTCAGCAGCGCTGGCGACACCTGGAAACGCTCTGATGTGTGAAGTCGCCGGAGTTTCCCTGTAATCCACATCTTCAATAGAACTCGCTGACGACTTCTATTTGAAAATCGGTCACTATTAGTAATGAACCCGCAGAGAATTATGACCCCGCTCTGCGGTTTCACTCACAGAGTGACTCAAGCCTGCAGCTTTGATAAGTGCAGACTTCACGGCTCATTAGAAAGTGAGTAAGTCGTTAGTCACCAGTTTCTCAGTTGTATAATAACTGAAGTGCAGCGGTCGCACACATCTAGATGAAACTTTAAAGGCAGGTGCAGGGGTGTCTTTCATTTGTGGTCACGCTTCCTGCTAAAAGCTCGTCGTCAGAACGACTTTCTCCGAACAGGACCTTTGTTATTAATCTCTGGAGCCGCTTCTAAACAAAATATCGTGACCAAACACATCGTGATGAAGGAACATGTCACCGGCAGCAGTGTTTCTCACTGACGTTTCACTACAGTACAAAGGAAGAAGTTAAATCAGGACGTCTGACGAACAGCATTTAGCGAGAAACGTGACCACAAGGACGTCGAATGAAAGAATCAATACATGAATCAAGTCTACAATCATACTTATATGATATATATATCATATTTTCTAGACGCAGTCATTAAGGAGTCTTTCTGGCTGAATTATTATTATATTATATTATTTTATATATTAATTTATTTATCTTATTATCACCACAGTGAACAAACAAGATGTAATCAGTTCAGTTCAGAGTCAGCTGTTACTATAGAAAATTGATTGGATAGTTTTTTTTACTGTAAACCAGGACACTGTAAAAAATAAATAAATAAAAACTGTACATGAAATCTTGTGTATTTGTATTAGCTTTTTAAGAATAAATAAGGTCATTTCCACAATGTGAACGCCATAATACAAATAATAATTTTTTTTTTTTTGGGGGGGGGGTCAGCTGGTTTAAATTTGCTTTATAGATACAGTTGACCTTTTCATTGACATATGTCAACATTCAAAGCTTGTTCAATCAGAGCCAGTGTTTGTTCTAAAAGAACAAAGAAGAATATAAAATAGAAGATTATATAATGTTGCGTCCGACACCTGTTTTGTCTTGCTGAAATCACAACTATCTGAACTCTGAACTCTGTTTTCATGTAAAGAGGTAAAACTACAATCTGAATACTTTTCACATGGACTATCTATTCACAAAACAGCCTGGGGTATCTTCAAAAAAATAAGTGCAAATTCAAAATTATTATCAGATTTATTTATATATTATATTCTTTGAGCACCAAAAGCTGCTAAAAGAAGCTAAAACAAGCACGAAAGCTTCACAATTCTGTAAAATTCTTTATTTCCATTCTTTCTTTGAAAATCCATAACTCTAATTCCACCTTTTTTCCCACTCTGCAGATTCATCTGGGGCTGGATTGGGCACTTTGGCAGGCCGGGATTGGCCCTTGGGCTGCGTGTTTGACACCCCTGTTGTATTGGTACGTTTACTTAAGTAAAGTTAAAAATTAAATCGTAGTGTTGTGGTCTACACAGAAAAAAAAGACATTTTAATGGTCCATTTAAACAAGAGGCGATTAGTTCAGTTCGTTTTCGTCAGTGTGAAAGCATCTGTCGTGTTCGGGTGCACTAAATCAAGAGGACCAAGACCTCCAAAAAGAGGTGGTCTAGGTCTGCTTGACTCAGCACCAAATAACATACTTTGGTGCGCTTCCTCTGGTGAGAACTTGGATCCAAATTAGGGATACTGATTATTTCATAGCCTACCTTGTGGCCCTTTGGAACATTGTTCATCATCAACATCATCAATGTGTGACTGTGTCGCTCCATAGTGAGTAAGAATTGGTGCTTATTTCGGAAGATGAACATTAATGAAACATCAATTGGACAAATTTTGGTTCATTTGCAGGTGTGAAAGTGGACCATGCTGAAATCAGTCATCAGTCAGTCATTTTCTATACCTGCAAATTCCTCATTAGGATCACAGGGGTCTGCTGGAGCCAATCCGAGTACATTACAGGCAAGAGGCAGCGATACACCCCAGTTGGTCGCCAGCCAATCATGGGGCACACACACCATTCATTCACACACTCACACCTATGAGCAAGAGAGTCTCCAATTAGAGTCTCCAATTAACCTCAGCATCTGAGTCTATATGTTAATTAGTAAACATTTTATTGCCTGGTCTGGACTAAATAATAATCAAACTAGTGGTGTGAAAGTGCCCTTTGATTGAATCTTCAACTTTGGGAAACAATGATTGACATTTTACTCCACTTTGTGAACCAAACGATTGATGGGCTAATCGACTAATCAGAATAGTCTTTAGATGTTTACTTTCTAGAATTACACCTGACTGCAGTGAATCGTCAGAGTCAAAAGTCAAAAAAGTCAAAAGTTTGGCGGCACTTTCTCCCTGAAGTGGACAGGAAGTCGTGTCCAAACTCCTGCCTGGAGCTGTAGGTGAACAGAGAAGCTCTTGTGCGCTTTTCATGCGGGTTTCGTTGTTTCTGTGGCTGTGATTTCAAACAGCCCAGTTCTTTTGAGCTCGTCTGACGCCCTCTAAAGGGCAAAGTTCAAATCACCTGGAGGAACCTGGAGGAACCCGTGCGTGCCTCCATATGTGTATGTACGGGATTGAGGAATTCCGGAGACAACAAGACCTGTTATTCCCGGCACTCTCGTCAAAGGTAAACATTCCAGTCTTGGGACAATGCCAAGCGCTGTTTGATCTCCGTCATGTGACATAAAAGAGACGGAGAACACAAACCCTGCAGCAACGATACAGGGGGCGTTGCTGTGGTTTTGTTCGGGGTCTCACAAGCTGCGATGAATCCCACTGCGTGCATGTGTGTTGTTTTTTTTTTGAAAAAGTAGGTCTGTCCCTGACCCGAGATAACTCGCTGCTGTTTGGCCTCTCTGATCTGCAGGAGAAACTCACACCACCTGTCAGCAAACACATGTGGCTCTTCCATGAGAAAACTTCACATGGTTTTAATCCCTCGCGTCTCTCTCCCTTTACATCACCACGCTAATTAGATAAATGATCCCACGCTAGCTTCGCCTCAGCAGCTCTCGCAGCACGTCAGGAGATACCAGACGGAGACGTTTTTCACACAAGTTTGAGATCTTCAGAAACTATTTTTAAGAGTTTTAAAAGGGGAGGAGGGGGTTTTAGGGTCAGAGATCGTCCTCTATAAAAAGTATAAATAAATGTCCTGCCACGCACGCAGCATCCAATTCATGTT
Source organism: Lepturacanthus savala (assembly GCA_030544235.1). Lineage (NCBI taxonomy): Eukaryota > Metazoa > Chordata > Actinopteri > Scombriformes > Trichiuridae > Lepturacanthus > Lepturacanthus savala. The sequence continues at coordinate 6,620,294 of CM060481.1, forward strand.
CCAGCTCCCAGCGGCCCCGGAGGCCACATTCCCTCCGTGAGGACACAGACCGCCGGCGTCATCCTCATGTCACAGTTCACCTAAGGACAGACGGAGTAAACACACACATCTGTAGCAAAACCTTTAACATTCAAATCACACTTTTCAGTTATAAACTAGCAGTTGTGAATTTATACAGATTCTTCAGTTAAGTTAAATAGCATTGTGATTTCAGCAAGTGATTTCTTCATTATATAACATCAATAAAAAATAATGACCTTTGGAAGATACTTTAGCTACATTGAGATAATATGATATAATGACTTTTGTTTTGTTTTACTTGGTGTGAGAAAAATGTAAAAAAGTCGAGACAAAAGACAAAACACTGATATAAAACCTGGAGGTGTCACAAACATTTAAACTCAGGCTGCTCTCAACAGTTGTTTTTAACAAGATTGGAGATGAAGCTTTTACATTATGTTGGGGTCAAACTATGTGTTTTGTAGAAGAATGTGCATGTTTATGTTTCAGTGTTTTTGGAAGTAAAGTGAGAAACGAAGTTAAAGATTTTTAACTTTTTATGGAGGATTTTTCCATCATTATTTGATACTTTTACTCAATTAAGACATCTGAATAATATTAGGGCTGTATCTAACAACTGTTTGATACTAGTCAGCTAGTTGATAAATCTAGTGATTATTGAATCAAATACTTATTTCATAAAATGGTGTAAAATGTAAAATAAAAGGCTGGAGGACGAAAACAAGAAGCAGGTGAACAGAAAACAGTGGCCATGCTGCAAAAAATTAACCCCAACAGCAGAAAATATATTGTATTTGGTATGATATGTCCAATATCAAGTAGAGATTTGGCCTGGACAGTAAAACAATATCAATATTACAGCTGCAAGTAATGATATCATGACTGATAAAACAAAGGCTAGTGCTAGTGGTAGTAGCAAAATGCATAAGACAACTGATGATAGTATTAGTGGTAAGAAACGCCAGGCAATCTCCATGGAAACGAAGGTTGGCATTGGTGAGAAGACGACTAATGTGGCACATACCTCTGGTATGAATTGGTCAACAATAGGAGGAGGCGCTGTGTGTAATCAATTATCAAAACTGTTGGTGATTAATGTAACAGTTGTCAACTAATCAATTAATCAACTAATTATTGTAGCTCTAAATAACAGTATATGATAATTAACATGTAGGCAACATTTAACCTAGTGTTGGATATTCTGATCATGCCACAGAGCAGAATGGGTGGAGATCTGAATATTTAGTAGAACATGAAGCCGGTAACAGACTAAATTTGACCAAACAGAAGAAAAGATCCAACCAGAACTAACAGGTCTGATAAGAAAATCAGGTGCAAGTGATGAGCTGAAGAATAGAGAAGCGGCTGATTGGCTGCGAAGCACCACGAGGTGAAAGCAGAAAAAAATGTGAAAACCATCAGACATGATGGATTTATGATAATATAAGAGCTGCAATAAATAATGTACAGATAACTCATTAAATACATTTAAGTCTCCACAGGTACACTAGTGTTCAAAGGTTTGGGGTCACCAAGACAATTTACTGTTTTCCATGAAAGGTCACACTTTTATTTACTACCATGAGTGGTAAAATGAATCTGAAATATTATTACATCAGCCTTCTGATGCAATGAGCAAACACATTGTACCATTAGAACACTGGAGTGATAGTTGCTGGAAATGGGTCTCTATACATCTATGTAGATATTGATGCACCATAAACCAGACATTTACAGCTAGAATAGTCATTTACCACATTATCAATTTATAGTGTATTTCTGGTGAGTTTAAAGTTATCTTCATTGAAAAAAAAACTGTGCCTTTCTTTCAAAAATAAGGAAATTTCTATGTGACCCCAAACTTTTGAACGGTAGCGTAAACATTGACGGTTTCTGCAAATATTAATGTCATCATTTGAGACGTAGTGAGGAGGTTTGGGTGGTTGGATCAGTGCTTTGCAGCTTCACACCATAAAAGAGGATTTATGAAAATATGCACGTATCACAAAAATGTTAATCTGCAGAACTGTAAACTGTTGCTGAATCCTCTATCATATCAAGAGCTGATTGTGAGGTGTCAGAAAATCTGCCTCTGGAAAGTATTGTTTTCACCTGATCATTGTTCAGTACTTGCGTAAGTGTCAGTTCTTGGGCTGTAATCTACGTTTTTATGACGAGGACGAGGCCGCTCAGTTACGCATTAAAGGATTTCCTGTTCAGTGAGAGTGAGAAAAAACAAACAGCAGTTGGACATCCTGTCGGCTACACACGAGCAGGCATCACACGTTTTATTGACAGAATGGGCCAGATGTAGTTTATTTTTTAAAGGAATGATGCATAAAATAAATATATTGTTTTGACAGGTTTTTCCAAAACACTGCTAACACTGGCCTTAAAGAGAAGCAGCAGCTCCAGACTTTCTGCTGGAACTTTTCTTTTTGGTTTTTGTCAACAAGCAGAAGTGATGAAGTACCGATGATTAAGGCTGAGAGCTCTGGAAATCTTGTGCTAAGATTCTCTTGTCAAACTTATTAATCCTATCTGGCCGTTTAACAGTTTGTTATCACTATTTTTTACATAACCTTTAATACAATTTTTCAATTTAAAGAATATTAGTCCTTTATTGCTGCAACAACACATATTCATGGTTTTAAAGTCAAGTTTCTTATTCATTCTTTTACCTACACATCAATGTATTTTGTATGTTTCTTTGTTGAGTCTGACAAATGAAAAGAAAAGTAAAGAATCGTCTACATGTTCTAATGTCATTGATTGAAAGTGACTAGTATATTTACTCAAGTACTATACTGAAGTACAGTTTTAAGGTACTTAAATATTTCCATGTGATGCTACTTTATACTTCACTCCACTACATTTCAGAGTATATATTGTACTTTCTCCTCCACTACATCCATCTGCAGCTTTAGTTATTAATTAGTTCCAGATGCAGACTTTTCATAAAATATTATATTTTAATATCATAACTGTTAATAAGATCAAATACATATAATACATTTCTATGTTGTGACATTCCACAAAAAGTATCTAAAATTGAACTACAATGATAACATGTTCCTGTGTGTTTGTTAGCAATAAAAACATGAAACAAACAATAGAATAGAATAAGTAACTATAAAAGGAGCATAAAAGTACTTTTACTATGCATATATAATACTTTTGTACTTCTACTTTAACATTTTGAGGTTTTATTGGATGAAAGAGTACATTACCCCCTGAAATGTGGCAGAAAAGTATAAAGCAGCATCACATACTCAAGCAGGGTGTAGATTTCATTTAAACATTAGGGGGGAGGGGGCGTCTGGGGGTGGGGTGCGGGTCTGGGTGTGTGTGGGGGTGGGGTGTGTGTGGGTCCTGCTGCAGGGGATTTGACTAAAAGTCTCATTTATATAAAGAAAATCACTATTATTTGCTCTGATGTGATATTATTGCTGCTGAGTCAACACACACAGGGAGATTTACTACATTTTTTCAAAATAAAAGTCCTCTGCTTCTTTCATGTTTTATTGGGGTGGGAACAACTGTTAAATATCTACATCTAAGTACTAAAATACCTCAAACCTACACTTAAGTGCGGTATTTGAGTAAAAGTACATAGTTACTTTCCTCCACTGATTGTAACGCGTGCTGACAGATATGATGCAATCCTACAAAGCAATTACATGGGGCCAATCACGCGGGCGGCCGCAGTTAATTAGGGTGAAAACGTGTAAATAAAGTGTCATCCGTGAGATCAGAGCCGGTGTCTCCCGCACATTAGAGCGGGTTTTTTGGTGTCGGCAGACGCGGATGCACCAAATGTTTCCGCAAATGTTGCAACAAGCCGTGAAAACGTGCGTTTTGTCCACCGTGGGACCGTCGTATCCCGCCGGCGAGGCGAGGGACGTGTCTCTGGTCATGTCAGCACAGCCCCCATTCAGGCTATTATTATCCCAGGAAACGGGTAATTACAACGGGACATCTCCTGGCCGCGGCCCAGCAGCGGCAGCAGCGGGTCCAGCGCAGGTCGAGCGGCGCAGAATGGGATCAGATGACCGCGGAGTCCCGATCCCCTGACTCACTGGCGTAAACGGCGACCCTCATTTACGCAGCTATTTCTGGAAGCGGCTTTTTTTCTTTTCTTTTTTTTATTATCCCTCTGCAACACGCAGATGCTTTCACATGTCAAATTAGAGCCACTGGTGCTTCTGTGTCTCAGCGGGATCCTGCGCGCAGCGTGGGCGCGCGCGCACAGTCCCCATGTGCGCTCATTATTAGTTTTCCCAAAAGTTGTGTGAGAAGTTCCGAGGGGGGGTGAGCTGGGGGGGTGAAGGGGGGTGGGGGGTATGGGCAATTACGAGCAAAACCTCATGAATAGGCGACGTTGTTCCGGAAAACAAGGAACCGTTTCACCCCTGAAATCAATTAAAGCTCCACTGAACTTATGTCATCAAGAAAACAGACGAAATTGCGCGTTGTTGTTACTGTAAAGTGGCAGCCAGCGTAAATTGTTGAGTTTGAGGAGAAAAGGGGGACAGGGAGAGAACGGGGTTGGGGGATCTGGATCTGGATTGAAACATCAAACGCTGGTGTCGTCACTCGGCCGCGTTACGTGCAGGCGCAGGCGACTCCAAAATAAATATTTACGTGACTGTTGTATTCAAATGAGCTCGGGCCGACCGGACGCGGGCGGGCCAATCACAGCCCATCGTATCATTACACCTTCTTTTCAGAAATCATTCATAACGCCGATGCGTCAAACACTCAGAGGACGCGGCTATAAAAGCGGCAGCGCGCAGAGCGCAGTTAGACATTTTCCCCAAAATCAAACGAAAGACGCAACTGAGCAAGAACCGGTCACCGTGGGAATCCGGATCACCTTTAATTCTCCTATTGCTCCACGTTTTAGTATTTTTCTATATTCAGAGCGCTTGTTTGGGGCCATGTCCGGATTATACGTGAGAAGCGTCGTGGCGGCCGCGCTGTGCTCCGTGCTGGCCTCGGGGACGCTGGGGTCCCCGGTGCCGGGGCCAGCGGAGCCGATCCGCTGCGCCCCGTGTACTCCGGAGCGGCTGAGCCAGTGTCCGGCGGTGGCGCCCGGATGCGCGGAGGTGCAGCGGGAGCCGGGCTGCGGGTGCTGCCTCGCCTGCGCCCTGAGCGCCGGCGAGCTGTGCGGGATCTACACGGCGCCGTGCGGGTCCGGGCTGAGGTGCACCCCGAGACCCGGCGACCCCCGGCCGCTGCACTCCCTCACCCGGGGACAAGCTGTGTGCACGGAGACCTCCACGGAGCCCAGGCCTACCCCCGAGCTCCAGACGCAAGGTAACGTAAAAAAAAGGCCTTTCACGATCCACGTTTCTGATCCGAAAAAAAAATAACTGAACCCGGTTCTCTCCGAAGCCACATCCTCACACACTCATTCATTTGTCCTCCCGCAGATCAGGAAGAGCCGGACTTGGAGATGGAGAACCAGTCCATCGTCTCGGACCCCGGCTCCAGCCTCTTCCTCCCCGGACTCAGTAAACCCTTCGACCCGCGCGCTGCGGCGGATGCGCAGGAGAGCATGAAGGCCAAACTGGTCGCCAGCCGCAAGAGGATCCACGAGCAGGTAAACGCCCGCGTGATAGCGCGGCTTCTGTAGTGCGCAAAAATATGTTGCTAAAAGTTTTTTTTGTTGGTGGTGGTGGTGGCGGGGGCCTGCGGGTGACGGCCACTGCGCCACAAGGGGGAGCCGCTGCGCCATTTGAGCGCTGAGAGGCCGCTGCTTGTTATTACAAGTTTTAATGTGCAGTTTGATGTCAGCCCACGTGTTTGCTGATAATAAAGCAGCGTTGATTACTATTTCTGTGTGTTGGTGGAGCGCAGGTGCTGAGTTTAACCTCCCATCTCCTCCTCTTCATCCTCCGCAGGGCCCGTGTTACGTGGAGCTGCAAAGAGCGTTGGACAAGATCGCAAAGTCCCAGCAGAAACTAGGGGACAAGTTAACCAGATTCTACCTCCCCAACTGTGACAAACAGGGCCTTTACAAAGCCAAACAGGTCGGTAGCTGCCTCTAGCACGTGCGCGTTTGTATGTATGTGTGTGTGTGCGCGCGCGTTTTGGCTTTTTGACTTTTTTTGGGGATGGATTCATGACTCCACTCAGCATGAAAGAATCTCACTAAGTTGTGTGTGCGAGTGTGTAGCCAAGATTATGTCAACCACGGCTTTAAAATGATGTGCGTGCGTCTGTGTGTTTGTGTGTGTGTGTGTGTGTGTGTGTGTGTTGCAGGCAGAGGGATTTGTTCAGCTTGCTGCACCAGTGTTAGCACCTTGGGGAGTGTGATTTGTTTGAGTGGTGTTATGACACCCAGCATGTGTGTGTATGTGTGTGTGAGAGAGACATATGGAATGAAAATACACAAACACAGAAAAAAAGCTAAAATCCAATGTGTGTATGCTTTCTCCAGTGTGATTCGTCTCTGGACGGGCAGAGGGGTCGGTGCTGGTGTGTGAACTCCTGGAACGGGAAGATTTTGGGGTCTTCTGAGCTTCCTGCAGATGCCGAGTGTCCTTGAAACCACTGAAGAACACAACAAGCAAGCCACTGATTTTCCTGTTTTTTTTTTTTCTTTTTTGATAGTTGTTTTTATTATTAGTTGTATTTATTGATCTTGTCCATGGTGGTGTTTAATTCAGGTACACTGTCATTGCGGGACTTTGGGTCCCTGACCCCCCCTTCCCCCTCCCCCGTCCTCTTCAAACACCCGTCCCAAAGAGAAAAAAAATCTATTTTTGTTTTTCTGAAAAGGAGATTTTAATATTGATGCATTTACTTCTATTCTTCCGCCTTATTTATTTCATTTGTTATTTGTAATTATTTCATGAGTATTTATATATTTTTTGCCTTATTGTTATTATTATTATTATTTTTATGGGTGTATAAAGTGTATATATGTATCTTGGCCCTGAGTAATTCCACTGCTGAGTTGAGCTCACTCTACCCTTAAGGAGTTTTCTGGAGGTTTGGTTTGTGACAAACCAAGCGAAAGAACAAAAGCACTGAGCGACCAAAAGTCATTTAGAAGTATTTTTTTCTAAATGTTGTTTTTATGATTCTTTTTTTTCATATTGTTGCCATGTCTTCTTCTGTTTTTTTTTTTTTGTTATTTTCCTGACGTGACACACACGATCAGCTTTTGTCAGTGAATGCAAAACTCTCAGTCGTTGGGAATCCTTAAAAAAACAGTCTCAGAAAACATTTCCCGTGGTTCCATGGGGCTGCAGTTAGCATGACGGGCGGCGCCCCTGCACGCGCCGCCTCTCAGACGGGTATTTCTACATTTACCTACCTCCGATATTTATGTGTCTGCCGTCATTTTGTGTTGATGTATCTGTTCGAAGAGAAAAGAAAGAAAAAAAAAAACTTGCTACTTTTACTTCATGCGTCGCTGTTCTCTCTGACCAAGAACACATGACCACAACGAGCAAGGCCCGGCGACGGCGCCGCTCGACCTACATGCTGCTGTTGGAGAGAGAATTATTGTTTGTGTGAGTCTATTCCAAAGTGACTAACTGCTCACTCGTGTGTATGTACACTTTTGTAATTGAGATGTAATGTAAGAAAAAAAGGTGATATATTTAATAAAAACATTAACCTCAGCTATGCGGCTCCGGCCTCTTCTTCACCTCAGGCGTCTTTTTTTCTTGTGCACAAACATCCATAGGTGGCAAAACATGAGAATCATAACAGCTTCATCGGGACGTGATTGTGAAAGGCTGTGTGTAGATGCACTTGGCGGACCACATTTTTCTATATTGAGTGTGTTTGTGTGTGTGTTATCACGGTGATCTAAAGTGGAGGCCCTTGTCTAACTTTAGACGGTTCACCGGAACATGCAGCTCTGCGCTGCCTTTTGACCCGCTCTCTGTTTGCCTTGGTCGGGCACAGGAATTCGCCTCAACCTCTCGTGCCCACTGCCAGCCTGCCTGGCACCACCAGATTTATTTTTATTCTTTACAAATTGAACCTTTGCTTTATCCTTATTGACACATTCCAAAGACTGAGGGGAGCCTGATTGGCCTCCTCCAGCACCAGCAGCAAACGTTGTGTTGCTGATTGTCTGCAGAAGCTAAAAGGGCCCCCGAGAGGACGATGGATGGAATCATCAGCAAAAAACAAACACCAGAAACGTGTTCACTTTTTTTTTTATTAAAAAAAAAAGACATTAAATACAAATTATGTTTTAAAACCAGTTCCTTTCTCAAGAGAAAATAATAGCTGTGTGATTTCTAGTTTAGTATCATGAGGGAGCTCGGAAAAAAGCTCTTTGAAGGATAAGCTTGAAAAAACTTGAAAAAACAAAAAACACATTTACCCGTGAACAGAGAGATTCTTAACGTGACCAGCAGGGAAAAAAAAAAAATGACGTTACAGAAGTGTGACCCTGGCTCTGTGCTAACAGACGGAGGCGGGATGGCTGGGTGTGCATGGAGAGAAGCGACCGACTGACGGACTGACTGAGAGGCGAGAGGTTCACTGGCCTGAAGCGGCCGTGAACTAAAGACGACCAAAAGGCCTGAGTGTCTCCTCACTGACACACACCGGCCCTGCGGCTAAAATCCGCCCGCAGGCCACGGAGCTTACACACGACACTGCTGAGCAACAGAAGGAAATGGTTCATTAAAAAAAGAAAAAAAAAAACATTCATTAGTGATTATATTCCCCAAAATACACTGAATCATATCGACTTTGCTGTGCAATCGGTGAGTCACTGAATTGATCATAAGAAAACCTAGTTTGGATCAGCTTATAATTCTTTCTTAGATAAATAATTTTTTATTTTTAAGTACTGTACATGATGTCTAGTCAGACACATAGCTGGCCAGGAAATAATAATAATAATCATAATATATATAAAAAGACACACTTACAAATAGTAGGGAGGGAATAGCTTAAACATATTTTTATGTATGTTCCTCCCCATACATCAAGTCTTTGAGTAGATGGGAAATAGCACCAACAGGCTGGTTGTGAGTCGCTGCTGCTGTCTATTAAAGGAAGGGTACAGCCGATTCCATGCTACCGAGCTACTGGGCGAGCATTCTTTGTCGGCACTCTCTCCACTTTTCAAGTCTCTACACAGGATGTGGGGAGAGCGTCGGGCAGGAAGCTCCTCAGGGAGGACCACGCCTCCTCCCTCAGACCCCCTACCACTCGTGTGAATGCATATTTGGTGCTGTGTCCACCTTGTGGAGATTTGTTGGCATACGATCATACAAGCATTTTTCAAAGAAACAAAAACAACAACAACAAAAAAGAAAAAAATAGTTGCATTGAATGGAAAATTTTCTGAGGGGTGTTCGCTAAGTTCGCTGTCAGAAGTCCTGGTGTAGCTTCGTTTTTTTTTCCTCTTTTCTTTTCTTTTCTTTCCTCCCTGGGTTATTATTGTTTTCTTACAGTATCACACTGTTTGATCTGCCGTTACCTCTGAGGAAAGGTATGCAGATGCAGATCGGTCCAATTGTCTTTAACTGCAGGCATTGACGAGTAGGGGCGCAGCTAAAGTGCTTTAAGTGCTTGTGCTTGGGCTTGAAGCATAGGGGCAGCTGGCACCTGCGGCGCGGCGAGCCGGTCTCACCGGGCTCGCTCCGTTCAAACAAGCCTACACCAGGTTGCACCACTGACAGGAAGAGGACCGGAGGAGGTCAGGGACATGGCGACGGGATTAGGCACAGAGACAAGGACCGGGTTTAGGATGGAGACGTGAAGGGATCGGAAGAACTCAGCACAACAGCTTTGTGACGGACGAGGGACCAGACGGACACAGAAACAGGGACGTGGACAGAGATAAGAGGTGGCAAGACAGACGCTGATCTACACAAACGGATTCGTATGATAAGGGTGACATGTGAACAACTGAAAGAAATATGTCACTGAAAGTTTATCTTCTGGGCTCGTTTAAGGGGTTAATGAGCTAAATGAAAGCTGTGAGATGGAAACGTCTTTTTCTGACATGGAAAACTTTTATCGTGACTCATCAGCTGCTTCTTCTGTCTGTGCTTTCATGGATATTCTCATAATGTGGATTTTCTTTATTTGCAGACAGTGTGAAACATGATCAACACCAGCTGTCGTCAAAGAAGTTTTACCAATTTGCCCAATTGAGACAAATTCCCAAGGATTTTTCCACTTTGGTGACTGTTTATTACAACCATGTGTAACGAAGCCTTAACCGCCATCTTCTGACCAAACAAAGGCCTGCATGATGGCATCTAGTTCATTCACTAAACCAGTTGATGGAAACCAATTCACATTTTCTTTTTTTTTTTGTGTGAGATTTCAAGTTTGCTGAAAATTTGCTTGACAAAAGAGCTACTGTCGGTTTAAAAAGTGGCTCAGAAAACTTTGCGTGTTGCTTCATGGATGACGGCAGCTGTAACTACCTCGGATTAAACGCAACGAATTAAATCATGCATAGAAATTTAAATCACTTGCTCAAACCACTCCTGCAACATAATCTCCACTGTTCATTCATGTGATTTGACCAAACCATGTCTCAATAGGCAGAAGCCACTGAAAAACTATTAGTCACTAGTGTAGTTAATTGTTAGGCTAAAATTTGCAACTAGCGACCAACATAAACATCCAACAGACAACAGAAAAGTTGTTTATTTAGCCACATTTTGGAAGCTTTATCATGAGACTCTGGGATTTTTCACAGCTGCATAGTTTAATCCGAACTTTTGGACTTTTCACCTTGGTTCAAACCAAAAAACACAGGTGTGAACCATGGTCTGGACTGACTACAAGAGGCGGTCTGTCAGGAACAAACAGAACAATAGTTAATGCATTTTTTGGGTGGTTCAGACTTTTGGGACTAATTAGAAATGGAAAAGTAAAAAATGAGCTGTGGTAGGACCCGGGGAAAGAAGGAAACCAAGTTTTTAATTGAAATGTTGTCCGATAATGTGATAAAATGCCCACAGGATAAAGGTGGGACTGGGACTACCAAGGAAATCCTCAACTGACAACATGTGGAACGTCGGACATACACTCATCTACAAACTCTCACAGTTGCCACAAACGGTGGTGACGACAGGCCATAGGTATGACCTGTGAGTTCTTTGGTTCATAACTGCAGGGTGGGAGAAAGCAAGAAACTATGAACATGAGCTTTGATTCAGCTTTAACCGACTTCCAGGACCTTTATCCGACTTTTGGGTCAACTAAATTGGCATTTCACATTCATTATTCAAACTGATGTGTTTGTGTTAGCCGATTTTGCTTTGAGAGAGGAGGTTATTTTAACCAATAAACATCAAGGTGATGGTAGTAACTGCTATGAGAAGTTATCTTGATGTCCACTCTGAAAGTTGGAAATAATAAAGTGCTGACTGTGAACCCTGATGTCTCACATATCTCTCTGCCTTCAGCTGTTTAATAAAGGCTTCTAAAGTATATATATATATATATATATATATATATATATAAATTAAAAAAAAAATTAAAAATTAAAAAGTTAAAAAGCAGTTCTGAGTTTTTCTGTTGCTAGTTTTCATTTCAGATAAGACCAGAGAAACAGCCATAAATGCATAAATGAGAACAACATGAAACCTATGTGGGCAGCAATTCAGAGGTCTGGAACCAGGCTAATATTTATATTACCAGGCAAAACCACTTCTCCACTGTTGATTCATTCCATGAGTCTGCTCCAAACACAGCTAGTTTCTCCATAACATAGTTAAATACATGTCAAACTATCACCACCTCATGGTTTAGAAGCTCTGCCGGAAGCACTTATACATTTTTGTGAAGCTATCAGCTAACAATGGATTATTCTGCAGCAGTGGTTTCAGAAGCTGTTTTTTCTTTTTTCTTGACCTTTGAATCTCTTGTAGCTGCTTGAGATGCAAGCTGCAAACTTTTCAGAGTATTTCATGCTCAGGAGATAGATTTTCAGTGATCTATTCATTAAAGCGAGGACTGTGGAGGGGAAAAGGTCCGTTTTAAGGCACTGTAACTGCACGCTGTTCCTCCCGTCCGCCTCCTGCAGACTGATTGCAGGGTGGAGAACGAGCTGGAGGCAGCAAAGAAGGCCGACGATGGCCAGCGTGCTGGAGAAGAAAGCCCTGCTGTCCCATAATCCTTCACTTCAAAATGGACCCTGAGCCAGAAAGCTTTTTTTTGTTGTTTGTTTTTTTGTTCTGCATTGTTTAATGGAGCAGGGCCTGGTGATGGGTGATCTGAATTTAGTGACATACAGTATTTACACAAATAAACACTTTTTGGAAAGCACACCTACACACACACACACACACACACACACATACACACACACACACATGTACAGACACAGAAACAAACGGCGATGGTGCGGTTTTCGGGGTCACAGTCACAAACAAGTCCTCTTTAAAGTGAGTGGAAAAGTCCCTCCTCCCTCTCTCTAACAGAATAGTGCAGATGACAGGTTTCCCTCTTTCTTCCCCTTCTCTGTCAGCTTTCAGCTTAATCGTTTTTTGTGTTTTTTTGTTTTTTGTGCTTTTTGGGGTTTTTTTGTTTTTTTTTTGTGTGTTTTTTTTTTTAAAGACAGGATAGAGGTTCCCTTAAGCACAGGACAGATAGCTGTGATGGACAGGAGGCTCGGACCGGTGCTCCACCTCTTCCCACCCTCACCCCCCAACCCTCCTCCCCACCCCGCCCTCTCCCAAATAAATGGGACCTGAAATCAAAGGTCCAGAGCTCCTTCAAATGTTTACATAAAACTACATGCAAGAGCAAACGCTCTCTCTCTCCTCTCTCTCTCTCTCCTCTCTCTCTCTCTCTCTCTCTCTCCCTCCCTTTATTCTCTTTCTTCCTCTCTCCGTTCCGGTCGTTGTCCCTCCATCCTCTCATTTGCTCTCCAGGCTGTAGCACTGTGTCTCGCCCCGCTCTCTGCCGTCGTAGCCGGGCAGCGGCTGCCCGTACTTGTCCACGCACCAGCAGTAGCCCCGCCTCCTCCCTTTGGACGGACGGCACTGCAAAAGAAATACAGAGAAAAAGAACATTTTTTGTAAATGGTGTGCGTCTGCTTTTCCCCGGCTTTTACTGAAGATCTGCAGCACTCGACAAGAAGGATGATCAGCTCCTCCGGCTTCCATCTGTAGTTGGGAAACAGGAGCCAGATAAAGGACAGAAAGAAAAAGACTGTAGTGGACGACTTATCACTTGGAGACACATTGTGAAAACAGATTAGTGTTCCCAAGGTAAGGCATTACCCTGACACAGCTTTATCAACACCACCTCCAGGGTTTATATGTGCATTACAATAATAACGCACTCTTTGCTGGCTTTCAGGTTTTTGGATGCCTGTCAGGAGGCCGGGTCCTCGAGTCCTGCCTCAGCAGAACTGTAATGAGACAAAACATCTCATCGATCAGAGAGAAAGACGCCTAACACTTTTTTTATGTGCAGAAACTATCAAGAGATAAACACAGAGAAGATGCAGCTGCCACCTCCTGAAAGACATTAATGCATTTATCAGGATCCAAGCAGGAGGGCGTCCGCTCGCAAACCAGCGGGAACAATGTGCGAAGCTGCTATCGAGCTGGTCCCATCTGGGTTTATTTATGTGCTCCCGTGCAGCGACGGGGGGGGGGGGGGCAAGAACGACGAAAACGCAGATTATTTTTGATAGAGAGGGATGGGGGGGACGAGCAGCGGCGGACTGAGCGAGAGTGAAGGAGTGTGAAGGTAAACATGGAGTTGCTAAAATATTTGCCAAGGCCAGTTGGAGGGTTGCAGGGAAACCAGCACTGCTATTCTGGGAAGCTGGCAGACGCTCAAAATCATCTGGAGCTGATTATGGCCTGCGAGTGCACGGCGGCGCGTGCACACGCGCACTCATAAACACACATTGGGGAAAACATGTACAAACGAGTTGTATGCACCGCGAGTGTACATACATACACCCCCCCCCCCCACCTGCTTACACACATGTACACACACACACTTACACACACATGTGATATCAGATGTCCCGTGGGTGTGGGGAGGGGGGTGGAGGGGAGGGGGCGGGGCCCTGCAGAGTGGCAACTTTATGAGCTGTATTTGGTGTACACATGAAACGACACAATCAGGTGGGCCAGGCTAAATGCTGGCTCAGAATAATCCTCCACCCATCCTACCCCGACGGGGAGAGTGGTGACAGAGCAGCGAGGTGACCGGCGAGGCCCAGACACACCTGTCTGTCTCTCTGCTTGTCTGTCACTTACTGTAAATACAGCCCATTAGCTATTTAAACACACACACACACAAACACACACATATATATAGGATATATATATATATATATATATATATATATATATATATATATATATATATATATATATCCAGTACACTGGAGTCTTTATAAAAGTCCCATATTATTGATCTGTTAAGAAAGTCTTAATATTTATGTCTTATGTTTTCTATAAATACTCTCAATCGACAGAGAACATTTAAAACCAGCCATCAGGACTTCTGTGAAGTTGTGATGTCACTATACAGTCACTGCCAGTCCCCCATTCGTAGCCAATCAGAAGAGAGGCTCATTAATATTAATGAGACAGACAACCTGAGAAGCTTGAGAGAGATATGAAACTATACTGAGATGATTTATGGTTCTAAAAACCACATATATATCTTATTAGTGACATCACAACTTCACATAAAACCCAGGGGAAGTGAACAATATGGGAGCTTTAATGTTAGTGTTAACTTTTGTAATATCGGACAATTCTAAAGTTTTGCATGTTTTGCATTTAAGACATACCACTTTTACTGTACTTCACAGTTAATTCTGACATGCATAGATGTAATGTCTTATATAGACAGGTGTGTGGCTTTCCTAATCAATTCAAAGAGTCTGCAAAGAGTCTGAATACTTATAGCCATGTGGTATTTCAGTTTTTCTTTTTTATTAAATCTGCAAAAATGTTAACAATTTTGTGTTTTTCTGTCAATATAGGGTGCTGTGAGCACATTACTGAGGAGAAAAATTCCCCTCAGTAAAACTTAAATAATAAATTAATTAAATAAATAATTTTAACAAATGGCTGCAATTTAACAAGGAGTGGAAAATTTAAAGGGGTCTGAATACTCTCCATACGCGTTGTATATTTTTCGACTATCAGAATATCCATTAGCTGCAGCCCTATCATAATTAAATGTACAGTAAGTACAGTAAAAATGGTTTGTCTTGAAACACAAAACATGCAAAACTTTGGAATGACCCTTTAATACAAAAGTAACACTTTAACATTAAAGGTACTGTTTACTTGTACTGGGTTTTATGTGAAGTTGTGATGTCACTAATGAGATATATGTGGCCTGGACATTTTAGGGAAAAAGGGACATTTTAGGTTGAATCTTCAGCTTTTGGAAACAGTGATTAATCATTTTACACCATTTTATAAACCAAACAACTAATCCATCTGGGGACATGGAAGGTAACCTTTCTAGTGGTGAAGAAGCCTGAGCTGATGCACCAGATTGAGAGGTACCGGATAGATATAGTCTAGCTAACCTCCTCACACAGCGTGGGCTCTGGAACCAGTTTCCTCATAAGGGAACCAGGGGAAAAAGGGTAGCCTTCTTCCACCGTTGGGTCCTGACTGTTGTCTGTGTCTATGCACCAAATGACAGTTCAGCATACCCAGTCTTTTTGGAATCCTTGGCGGGGGGCTGGAAAGTGCTCCTTCTGGGGACTTCTTCATTCTGCTGGGGGACTTCAATGTTATATGTGTAATGACAGTGACTGGGACGAATGGGCTGACCTGAATACGGGTGGTGTTTGGTTATTGGACTTCTGTGCTCTCCATGGATTGTCCATAATGAACACCATGTTGAGGCATAAGGGTGTCCACATGTGCCTTTGGCACCAAGATGCCCTTGGCCACAGTTTGATGATTGACTTTGTGGTTGTGTCGTCGTGCATGTGGCTAGATATCTTGGATACTCGCATGAAGAGAGGGGCGGAGATGTCAACTGAACACCTGGTGGTGAGTTGGCTCCAATGGTGGGGGAGGATGTTGGTCAGACCTGGCAGACCCTAATGTTCTGTGAGGGTTTGTTAAGAACATCTGGCTGAATCTCCTGTCAGAAGGAGCTTCATCTCACACCTCTGGGATAAATTCAGTCATGTCCTGGGAGAGGCGGGGAACCAGCATCTCAGGAGGGGGAAGTGGTGCACTGTCAACTCAACACTGTTCAGTGGGGTGCTGCTGACCTTGACTTTGGACGTTCTGGGTCAGTGGGGGGAATACTTTGAAAACCTCCTTAATCCCACCAGCACATTACTGAGGAAGCAGAGTCTGGGGACCCAGTGGTGAGCTTGCCTATCTCTGAGGATAAGCTCACCAAGGTGGTCAAAAAGGGGGGGGAGTGACACAAGGCCCCAGGGGGGATGACACGGGATGACATCAGGGGCAGTACCTCTGAACTGGCAGACCGGGGTGGTTTGCTTCATGAAAGAGGGGGACCAAAGGGTGTGCTCCAACTTCAGAAGGATCACACCCCTTAGCCTCCCTGGGAAGGTCTGTTCAGAGGTCCCGGAGAGAAGGGTCCGTAAGATAGTTGAACCTCAGTTTCAGAAAGAGCAGTGTGGTTTTTATCCTGGTCGTAGAACAATGGACCAGCTCTATACCCTTAGCATGGTCCTGGAGGGTGCATAAGAGTTCACCCAGTCTACATGTGATTTGTGGACTTGGGGAAAGCATTCAACCATGTCCCTTCTGTGGGGGGGGTGCTCTGGGATTGTGGGGTTCTAGACCCGCTCACACGGGCCATCTGGTCCCTGTACACCTGGTGCCAGAGTTTGGTCCACATTGCCAATAATAAGTCCGACTACTTCCCAGTGGGAGCTGGACTCCGCTAGAGCTGGCCTGTCACCAATTCTTATAACCTTTATGGAAAGAATTTCTAGACGCAGGCTGGGGCTGTGGTTTGGTGGCCTCAGGATTGGGTTGCTTCTTTTTGTAGACAATCTGGTCTTGTTCGCTTCATCAGACCATGACCTTCAGCTCTTGCTGGAGCAGTTTGCAGCCAAGAGTGAAGTGTCTGGGATGAGAATCAGCACCTCCAAATCTGAGGCCATGGTTCTCAGCCAGAAAAGGGTGGAGTGCAACCTCCAGGTTGGGGAATGAGATCCTTGGGTCTTGTTCACAAGTGAGGGAAGAATGGATGGAGATTGACAAGTGGAATGGTGCAGCACCTGCAATGATGTAGATTCTGCATCGGTCCATTGCTCACCTATGGACATGAGCTCTGGGTAGTGACTAAAAGGATCAGATCATGAATACAAGTGGCAAAAAATAAGTTTCCTTTGCGGGGTGGCCGGGCTCTCCCTTAAATATAGGGTGAGAAGCTCAGTCATCTGGGAGGAGCTCAGAGTAGAACCGCTGCTCCCTCTGGGAGGCGGCCCCCGGGAAGACCCAGATCACCCTGGAGAGACTATGTCTCTCAGCTGGCCAGGGAACATATTGGGGTTCCCTTGGAAGAGCTGGACAAAGTGGCCAGGGAGGGGGAAGTCTGGGCTTCTCTGTTGAAACTGCTGCCTCTGCAACCCAACCAAGTGGTAGAAGACGAAACAAGACAGAGATTACTCAGGAGCTAAATAGAATTTTACACTTACATTCACCAGGTGACAGAAAATTCAAATGAATGACAATGTTACTCTGTATCTGTTGGATGTAGAATTATCAAAATCATTTGCTGAGAAGTAATGACATCAAAAATAAAGAAGAGGAAGAGGTTGTTTGTTGGCTGCAGAAACTGTGTGTCCTCTTCTGTGCAGTGAAAGCAGCACAGAGCAGATTGAGTCTTTCATCAGCATCTACAGGATGTTTTTAGTCAAAGAATAGTGTGTAGGTCACACATACATAATCACTGTAGTTACTTGCATGAAAAGGCAGAAAAATACTCGTGGGCCTGCAGTTAGTGTGTGAAGCACAAGTGAAACGCAGCCTCGATGAACACAACTGTAGTGATTAAAGTAAAGACTCAAACGCTGTCATCTGACACTTGGCAGAGACTAAATTAGTAGTCAGGTTCCTGCAACAGGGAATCGATGAGCCACCAGCGAAACTGCTGTGTTTCTGCCGAGAGCTGAGACTGGTCTAACCTGAAGACTAACCTGTGTGTGTGTGTGTCTGTGTATGTGTGACCCTGGTCCAGGTTGCATCTTTTTCAACATTGGTTTCTTTTGCTCCTGAACTGTTGGCCTCAACCAGACTAGACTCTTTCGTTTTAGTCATATTTGGCAAAAATATTTAAAAACTATTTAAAAAAACATTTGAATTCCAAACCTCTAGGAGACAGACAAGCAGACAGACAGACACACCGAGAGATACAGACAAACAGACAGAGAGAAACACAGACAGACAGAAAGCAGAGACAAAAAGATAGAGACAAAGAGACACAAGAGAGACAGACACAGACAGACAGACAGGCTTTAGAGTGTGACCAGGTGTCTGTTTCCGGTGTAGTCAACGTGCAGCCTGAGTGCATGATCAAAGGCAGCTTTATAGAGACAGAGCCCTATTAAAATACCTCGACAACAACTACTGCAGCAGTCTGGGGGCAAGTTCGCAGCTCAACACACCCCGTTCTCACACACTAACATCATCGAGGGATTCTTTTTGGTCAACTTAGTTTTCCTCCTACCTTCCTCCTCCTCTTCTGTCTCACAGTTTTCTCTCTCTCACCATCTCCCTCTCTCTTTCCCTCTCTCTCTCTCCTCCCTCCGTTCCCCCTCACGGTGCCATCGTCTGAGTCTGCGGCCAGCTTCTATTTTAGCTCTGACCCAGTGGACGAGACTGCGGAGAAGAGCGTAACATTGTGTTCCTCTGCTCTGGTTAATGATGATAGAGTCCTGTATGTGTCTGGTGTGTGTGTGTGTGTGTTTGTATGGGAGGGTTGAAAAGCCAAAGGAGAGGCAGAAGGGAGAGGAAGAGCAAAATGTGCATGTGTGCATTCCCCTGTTGCTTGGCTACCTTTGAATTTCCGCTCAGTCTCTTTCATCTGTGAACTATTAGCAGTCATCTCAAGCGATCCTTTCTTTACTGCTCCCATCCACACACACACGCACGTGCACGCACACACATACACACACACACACACACACACTTTCACTTTGCATTTCTCTAATTAAGACCTAAGGACTTGAATGCTACTGGAAGTAGCATTAAATAAAAGTAATGTTTGAGTTATGCTTCTTGTAGTTTCATGTGCACTGGTTTCCTTTAAAGAAGATACAATCAAGTCTGTTTATTTTCTCATAATCTGTACATCGAGCAGAAGATTCAGCAACCAGGAACAGAAAACAGATTCTAATCCAGGAATCTTAGAGCAATACTTGCTGCAAACCTCAACTACAGGATTTGCTCCTTGCACAAATTTTAGGAGGCTCTGGCAAGTTTGTAGCTCAGATTCAGCACGTCAGATTTAAGTCTGCATTACTAAATCAAGTCAAAACAAACCTGTGTGTAACAGGATGTATAGTTGTCCTATAGATGTACTATGGAAGATAAGTCCAATAACCCCTTTAATATGAGCTGTGACTGCTGTATTAAGACATGTAATGAATCACACCACTTACCCTCAGTTTATTTGTATATTCACTGTGATCCAAACATTCCTATTTTTGGCCAAATGTTGCTAAATTCACAGCTTGAAAAGTTAATTTTCTACATGTGTTTCTCATAACTATGTTATTGCTTATTGTGCATTTGGCCATAATTCAGCCTGAGTAACACACTCAGTTAAAGAGGCCGTATTTTAGCATTTTCCCAGTTTCATATTTTAATTTTTATGGTCTGTTTATAAAAGTGAGTTGTTTTTATGAACCAAAAGCAGCAACGCAGTCTGCCGTCTCACACAGCCACTCTGAAAAACCCTCCCACCCTGAAACACCCTGAAACACTCTGTCTCAACATGTCCCGTGAGCTCATTTCACCTTTTTCTTTCATCAAAATGCGATTTGCCTGCGCTTCAACACTTGCAATAAAAGCATTTTCTCCTTGATATTGATACACTCCGATACGCACGCTGCATCCTGGTACAAGAACGAAAAAAAAGCCTGTTACGTACAGTCCAGAATATGTGTTATTTATGTGTTTTTGCCTGTTTGTATGTTTTGTGCCAGACTTTCTTTTATATTTTTGCCTGACGTTCAGTTTCCACTGTGAAGAGGAATCAATGATTCATCAGACCAACACATTCCCTCTATGCACTAAGAATGTACAAGGTCTGTGTCGCGTCAACGGCGTAGCTACGATAACGACCGAGCTGTTATCCTGACTTTGCCGTTCTATCAACAGTCAATAACAACCAAGCTCACCTTTTGCTTTGAAAGATATACTCTAAAAGACATACTCAGCAATACATATGTTTCAGGATAGAACTTTGTTTTATTCTTGGGCACAGAGGCACACACATCTATGAGATTTAGATTTTTAGAAAAGGATTTCGCAGAACACCTGCAATACCTCTGTGGCCCACTAGAGGGCCGCGGCCCATAGGTTGAAAATCACTGTTATAGAGCATTTCCATTGGATGGTATTGACTCAACTCACCTCGACTTAGCTCGCTTTTTTTTGTGTTTGTGTTATCAAACTCTGGTACCTCTTACTATTTTTGGCTTCACCTGCTTCAGGTACCAAGAGAGCTGAGCAGTTACTTTAATGTGACGCTGCTGGTCACTGATTGACAAGAGATTTATGTCACAGGATGAGTCATCCACAGGATCCACAGACTGAGCAGCAAGTTCATCGTCATTTGTTGTAACCAAATGTTGATGTGTCATGGTTGTTCACGATGGACAATATCATCGGAGGTCGGTAAAAAATAGAAGAGAAGAAAAGTTTATGGCTGGATCAGCCTCTGATAGGACAAACAATTCTCACAAAGCATTATGGTAGACAAATATGGCCATTAACGCCAATGTTAGCTGCAATATGTGATTAATAATTGATGAAATATGGGCAATCAAACTGTCAATATTGGATCTATCCATATGGATTTATTTTACAAAGGCTCCTGAAAGAGAAATGAGTTCAAGGGTGGATAGTAAACCTTCTAAACGGGCTTGCACTGGAACTGTTAGCTTTCAGGCTAAAAAACATTTAAGGAGCTACAATTTCTTGATCAAAAGCTAACCTTAACCCTAACCCTAGTTAAATGAACTGTACTTAATTTCGTCGTCCATGAGAGTCTGGTTGGTGCTAACACCAATCATCAGAATTCTCAGCATGCACCCCCTCCTGAAATCATCATCCATCATGATGATTCACTGTTAACATCATCAACTGCCAATTAAGATGACACCCTAGTGTGCAAGTTCGCCACTGCAGTTTTGTATGTGTGCAACAACAACAACACTCACGTTAATTCTAAATGGAAACAGGACGAAAACCAAACCAGCTGGTTCTGTCTATGGAAACGAGTCATATTTTAATGTAAAAATGTTTGGAACTCAAACT
Organism: Lepturacanthus savala; assembly: GCA_030544235.1. NCBI lineage: Eukaryota > Metazoa > Chordata > Actinopteri > Scombriformes > Trichiuridae > Lepturacanthus > Lepturacanthus savala. The sequence goes on from CM060481.1 coordinate 6,641,791, forward strand.
GGATGTTTTAATATTTCAGTATTATGCATAGCATTTGATAAAAATATATATATATATATTTTATATTAATACTTAACATAAACCATGATTTTCATGACATTCATTGACATTAAGATTCTTTTCGTACTCCTCCTCGAACTTTTCTAAGGTCCATGAGGTTAAAACTTTCATTTTCTGAAGAGGATTTCTGCACTGACCATCCTCCTGAACCACAGAGTCCATGTTCGGTGTGTACCTGGTGTCCTGCGTTCTGCTCTCAGCCCCCAGCACTATACGTGGTCCACACTACAAAAGCACATTTCATCCACCTTCACATTCATAATGCCACCTTTATGGGTGTGTATGCGTGTGTGTTGTGTGCATGAATGCATGCTCTTGTGATGCAGGTCTTTATAGCTAATAGCAGCGCCGCTGGGCTTCACGGACATTAAAAAGAGCCCGGTCTGACCACAGGATAAACACTAGCTCATAAAATGCAATGTGTGTGTATAGGGGTGCATGTATATGTATTTGTGTAAACGTAGGTGCATCTGTGTGTGTGTCTGGAAGAATATTGGGAGTAGCTGGCCTGAACATTGCTGCAGGATATTGCTGTTTCTAAAAAAAATGTTTAAAAAGTTTAATGAGAGTCTGTTTTAGAAAAATGGAGCCACACAAACATTAAAATAGGAGCCTAAATAATTTTACTTGACAAAGTTTGCAAACTATAAGCAACAGATACTGGTGCAGGGCTGAACTGGACCGGATAATGATGACCGGATGAGGAAAAAAAAAAAAAAACTTCAAACGTCCACTAAATTGGAAAAAATATAGAGCCTATTAACAGTAAATAAAATTTTAACAACTAAGAGTTTGGAATGTTGATGGTCAGATTTCCACTCTCCTGAGTCTTTAAAGGACATTTATGTTGGTAAAAAGGTTGAGATTAAAAGTGAACTCCATCTGAAGAAAATCAGGTAATACAATTGAAAGTTCCTCAGTTGTATGTGACGTTGTGATATCACTAACAAGATATATATATATATATATATATATATATATATATATATATATATATATATATATATATATATATATATATATATATATATATATATATATATATATATATATATATATATATATATATATATATATAACAAAAAATCATGTAATCCCTGCAGCTCTGCAGTCATTTTATGTCCTTCTCATTAATATGAATGAGCCTCTCCTCTGATTGGCTGATTGAATGTCTGTGCAGTTGTCGCATCACAACTTGATTGTAGTCAGACAACTCCTTTTAAGGCACAGTTTGTGATTATCTGTGGATTGGGAGTTTTGAAACATGGGACAGTATTTATATAACTAGAACCTTCTCATAACAAAACAGAATCTCATCATCACCATACCACACTTTATATATACATTTTAAATACAAACTTCCAAAGTTCCTTGATGATCTGAACAAAGTCCATGTGGGGGGGAACAAGTGTAAAATGACCTAAAGCTCCAAAACAGATACTAAGTGAACTGTGTAATAATATTGCTTTGCCAATCAAATCATTTATTAGCTGAGATGACACATACGGATTAATCAATAAAAACTCTGCAAAGATTGACTTTAATTTCTGGATATTCATCTGCCGACGGCTTCCCTGCATCTTTCTCCGCTGCCATTACTGAACTACAACCATAGACTTACTACAACGCAAACTAATAACAACCTCAACATCATTGTTCTCAGCCACGCACCCCTGGTCTCTCATTGGACAGGAGAAGATTTGTCCAGAGAATATCAGAAAATCAGAAATATACCAATATTAATGTATCATATAACCCGGAAACCCAGATGGAGACTGAAGGAAAATGGAAATTGCGCGGAAGTACTTAGGAGGGCGGAGTCACTTAATAAGGATTTGAAATTGAAGTATTGAAACGTCTGCATTGAATGCTTTGGTAAATGAACGTTTTGCTTTAAGACAGTGTTGACATTTTGCATATTTCATTAAATTATAAAAGGAATTTATAGTTTCTATTCTCAAACTTAGTGCTTGATACCTTGTTTTTGTATCAGTAACACAACTCTGATATCATGAAGTCAGTCCTCCATTCTAAATGACTCCATCCCCCCGGAGCAAAGGAACACGGGGTGAATTAGAAAACCAGGGAGGGAACAGAACGAGCGAGAGAGAGACAGAGTGAAAATAGCTGTCTGGGTCCCCGAAGGTTGGCCAGTTATTATAAAGCCATTGTGGTCGGTGTGTACGTTTCCACAGATCCTTCTGAGTCACGCTCAATAAGTCAGCCCTTATGGGCCCGGCGCTGGCAGCAGGACGCGGCAAACGAGGGAGGAATGAGGGTATGCAGGCACCTGGCTCGCATCCTTAACCCACTGCCTCTTCCTCCTCCTCTTCCTCTCAACACACACTAAACTCTGAAAGAGCACAGACACACACACACACACAGAGACAGAGCGACGCAGACACTGGCGTCCCATTCACACCCCTTCGCTGGGTGATTCCTAGCCAAACAAGGAAGGAAAAGCCAGGTGGGTGGAAGGGCAGGATGGACAGAATGATGGAGCGGGCAGCCCAACAAAAGACGGGTGGATGACTCTAGGCGCGGCACAATGGGGGTAATGATGAGTGGCTGGAATGGACATGAGAGAGGGAGTGAGAGGGAGAGAAACTGAGATGTGGAGGGGTGTAATGAGAGGGTCAGTGCTGGGCACACGTAGCCTCAACCAGATACTGAGCCACTTCATAGAACTGCTTATGCTAACACTGCTTATGCTAACACTGCTGCTAACTCTGCTGCTGCTATTGCTAACACTGCTGCTGCTGGTAACACTGCTGTTGCTAACACTGCTTATGTTAACACTGCCTATGCTAACACTGCTGCTAACTCTGGTAGTACTGCTAACACTGCTGCTGCTAAAAATAGATTTTCACTGCAGCCAAGGTAGAGTTAACACTGCTCCGACTGCTGCTGCTCATATTACAACAGCGCACATACACACACACACACACACACACGCACCCTGCTGACTGGTTGACCCTTTAAGTGACAATTCACCTCCCTCCTGTCCTCGTCCTGTAGCTGTTCACTTCTCTCTCTTATAGAACAGATGCTGTTGATGCTTCATATATATTTATAAATGTTCTTTCTGCTTTTAGTGTATTTGTTGTATTTGTATTTAAGATAGTATGTTAGGAACCTGCTACAAAACAGACAGCTAATCTTCCCTTTCATGTTGAGTTTCCTTAAATGAACTTAAACTTGAACTTTTTAATAAAAGCCTAGATACTTTGCTTTGCAGAAACAATGCAGTGGCAGGAAGTATAAATGTACACAGCATTCTAGAAATGAAAAGAAAACAACTTTTAAAATCAGAAATTAAGAATTGGAATAGTTCAAATGGTGAAATAAATAATTATAATAATTTCTTTATTGTATTTTTAAATGAATTAGAAATAATAAATAAAATAATAAAATAATTATAATATCATCAAAATGTTTGAGAAAGTGGAACTCATATATTTTACAGATTCATCATTCAGTGAAATATTTCAACCCTTTATTTCATGTAATATGTTTTACTTTCTGAAGTGATTGAATAAAATATTGAACTTTTTCACAATAGTCTAATTATTTGAGATGCATGTGTATGAACTAAATTTTTATATAAATTAATTATATATGAATTATAATTATTATGAATGATAATGTCTTGCACTCGTACAATAAAGTACAACTTAAATGAAACTTCAATGCTTAAATAAGAACTTCATTGGAACCCATTAAATCTGGAACTGCCACTTCAGCTGCATGAACTGTTCCTGGAACCAGGAATCTTTTTAGGGATCCTAAATCCTTCTTGTATTTCAGTCAATGGCCCAATTATCAGGAACCGATCCTCAATGACTCACACGTCTTACTTCTGCTACGACTTCATGGCAAGAAGCTACTGGTAATGTGGCGTCAAGACAGGTTAGAGACGTCTGAACTAAAGTCATGCTAAATTCTAAAAATAAGCAGATAATTTACTGAGCAAGAGAAGAAAAACATTTGCTAATTGTGCGAAGTAAAGCTCTCAACAGATCATCAGCACTTTGGTAACATCTGCGTCATCAAACTTGTTTCTGTTTCCTTCATCAGAACCTGTTGAACATGTTTAATCCATTAATGCAATGCTGTGTCTCATTTTCACTTTTGCACCTCTGACATGAAAACTGTGATTTGTTGTGTTTGAAACTTGCATCTCAGAATCATTTTGAGATCAGTCAAAAGTTTGGCAGCTCTCCACATGTAATCACAATAAATTAATAAAAGTAATTAATGGGTCCTAGTTTAGTTTCTGTTCTCACTCATGGATCTACATGGTTAGTTGTTGTTTTTTTACTCCTCATACTAATTAGTGGTGAGTTTTATCTGAAACATAAAACTGTGTCTAATTATATTTTTCTAATAAGAAAAAGATAAAGAAATTGTAATTGGAACAACTCAATATGTTTAATGGTTGTCAACTTGAAAAGAACATATTTTAAACAATGTGAACATTTTAGTTTAGTTAAACTTAATTTTTGTTAGTAATCGACTTAAAAACTTCTTCATTTATGCTCAATTATTAAGTAAATGTTAGTTTAAAAACAGCAAAGATGTCCATTGGTTGAACATAATTGCATCAGAAGTTCCCAGAAGCCAGATTGATGCAAACAGCTGCGTAAAGTTTTACCGTTAAACCAACACGTTTCTTTTTAGCTTGTATCAGGTTTTATTTTCAACAATGAGCTGAGTATCTGATGTTTAACCCGGTGAATAAAATCGAGGCGTCCGGTGAAAGGTCAACAGCTTTTGGGTGGATTATCACTTCAGGACACGGAGCCAGCTTGTGTATCATGTGTGTGGTTATGCCCCTTTATCCCCTGCTCTGTCCTTCACCCCTGCCACCTTCCCATAAACCCTCCCTCCCTCCTTCCCTCCTCCCCCACTGCTCCCTTCTTTTCACAGTATTGTCACCCTAGACGGTTCACACGGTCTCCTCTTCACTGTGTTTCCGGTCATAAATCTCTGCAACACACCGTGAAGGCACATCCCCTTGGATGGATTTAACACAGCACCCTGCACCCCACTGGCCGAGAAACAGGGCGACAAAGGCTGGCACACTGCTACACACACACACACACACATGTCTACGCACACACTTCCTGGTAGATATTGTGTTAATGAAATCCCCGAAAAGCGCATGAACGAGTCTGATTTAAGGTATCAACGAAACTGCATTTCAGGGAAAGAGTGAGGTAAGAATCTGGGAGATGATTTTATTCTGTGTGTGTGTGTGTGTTATGGCCCAAGTCGGTCTCTGACTCATGCTGCTCATTGGGGGGGTTTTTCGGTGACTCATGTGTTTCTCAGAACAGTCTCCTGTACCGCGGAATCCCTCAGATAAGACTCCCAGCCTCAGGAAACAGGGCGATGGTATTTATTTGACGTGCTGTGTCTGGGCTATGCCCCTACGGGCCCCTCCCCTCCATTCACCACCTTCCCCCGTCTCGCCACCCACCCCCTGCGCGCCCCTCTTCCCCTCAGGTCAGCACATGTCACCCGAGGAACCGCTGTATGCGAACGGATTTTAACTTCTCCTTCAGCTTTTTTTTTCCCTTTTTTTTCTGCTACACGAGCAGGCTTTGGGTGGCCTGAGTCTGCACCACGGACAAGAAAAACTAAACCAGTGACAGCCTGTTTGTTTTTTTTACCTCACCAACAGCACCCCACACCTACACCCTCACCAAAACTACCGCCATCAAACAAGCGCCATACATACACTCCCCTGCCGCCACATCTACCGTGCCACACACACTCCCAGACCACATTCTTACATCCCTACCCCCCACACTCTCCCACACCACACACCCACAAACACACCTGACCGACTTCATTTCCTGTGAGGCATGAGTCAGACGGCTGCAGTGCATTTACCGGAGTAATACATGGTTATTAGCCATTCTGATAATATAGTGTTGATGTGGCTGTCAAGGCAACCTGAGCTGCAAAAAAAAAAAAAGAAGGGGGGGGGGGATTGTGTGTGTGGATGGGTGGGTGGGATGAGTCGCTGAGGATTCTTTGGAAGTGTTCAGGCATGCGACTGGTCTTTTAGCATGTCCACAGACCACAGGTGTGTGTGTGTGTGTGTGTGTAAGAGATAGAGGATGAAACAGCAGGGAGAGACATTCACCTGTTTTTTCTTGTAGAAGCCCTTTCTGTCACAGTTGGGTATGCGGAAGCCTCTGGGGTTGAGCACGTTGCTGATTTTAAGACTGTTCAGGATGCTCTCCATCTCCCGCCGACACGGCCCCTGAAGCGCCGCCGAGGAACACACACACACAGCGACACCAGCGTTACACACAGTCACAGAAGCTGAAGAACACCAGGCGTGTTCACAAACCTCAGAGCCCTCTCCTCCTGCAGCGTTAACATCCCCTTCAGTGTCAGCTGAGTCAAACAAATCCTTTAAATGATATGATACTCAAAGTACGGGGATCATTGTTATTTCTGCAACATCACATCAAAACACAACTTTAAATGTCTTGTGTATCATTTTATAGAAAATCCTCCAAATCTCCACCAAATCTCTGTATTTATGGAAAGGTTTTGATTTTGAACAATGTTCCCCTAAACCATGTTTAGTCAAATACTGTACTTCAGTGCAATTTTGACATACTTTACTTGAGTGTTTCCATGTGATGCTACTTTATACTTCACTCCACTAGATTTCAGAGGGAGGGGCCCAATCTAGGGCCCCGACCCCTAGGTTGAGAACCACTGGACTAAATTATCTAACTGTATATAAAGTAGTTAAAGTAGCAGTAACAGTGCATATTAATGATCTGATGATGGCATGATCTGATGAAAAATATATCAATCACAGACCAAACCAACACTTTACTTTACCTATATTGACTCATAGTACTTCAATATTTTACTACATCAACTCATAATACTGTAATATTCTACTATATTTACTCATAATACTGCAATACTTTAACTACATAAACTCTTAATTCTGCAATGCTTCAATGTCTATGCCTATACTTGTGTGGCAATTGTCTAACATCATGTAATTAACATGAATGTTTTTTAAAGGATAGTAGACAATCTAAAGGGATGATGTGAAGCGTTTAACCACAAAGTTGTGGTCATCCTTGCATTGTTTGTATCTCATGCTCTATATCACATGTGTGGCAATGACACATATGTCTGTTGGATCCAGGAGGAAACCACCAGCTGATGCAAGCAGTGCAGGGTTCAAAACATTCTTAAAAAGGGCTTTTTGCAATTTTAGATGAAAACCTTGTATATGGATGAACTATGTATAAAAAGGATAGACGGCTTTTAATTAGAAACAACTGATAGAGGAAATGGATACACATTGGAGGCGGGGCCCCACTCATCCCTATGAAAATTACTCAGTAGTATATGAAGCCAAGAAGACACTTTTTGAAGAAAGGAATAGAGATAAACTAATTTAATTGTGCATCTCTTTTAAACTTTCCAAATGTTATCGAACCAAATGATTTAAGTTCTGAGTGAAATCACTTCATTGGGTTATGACACTCAAAAAATGTATCCACATTTCTACAGATGCTTCTTCCTTCATGATTGTGTGGGGGGAAAATCTGGGGGGCCTAGAGACACAGAAGCTGTAATTACACAGTTTGACCACTAAGCCAAATTGACTTCAAAGCTCAGAGCACTTCCTGGGGGCTTGGCTTTAGCCAATAAATAGTAGAACTTTATCATTCTTTCAGTGACTTCTGTTTTTTTTATAGCTAACTCAACTGTTACAATACAGCCAAAAAATGTATGTTAATGTTAGCATTAGACTATGAGCCTAAAGGCTCAATAATGTTCATCTTCTAGCACCTGAAAGTCCTTTTCTGACAGTGGGCGGGTAGACTGTTTTTTTGTAACTTTCAGAAACAGATTGTAAAACCTGCCCAATTTATTAATTGATTACATTTGTAATCGTATATGAACTTTGCCCTTTACATGTACATAGATGACAATGATAGTAGTTTGTTCAGGGCCTAATGAGGCCTTATAGATAGATTATGATTTGGTATTGAGCAAGTAAAGCATGAAAATGGTATATAGTCTGCAGAAATTCATAAAGACTTAGAACCTGACGGCTGTGGAGATAAAGAGGCATCAAACGACTGATACCAAACCACAACTTCTTATTATATACATGATTTCATTTTATATCATGTTCTGGATTAATCCTTATTTTTATTATTTTATTTTTTGATTGGCCGGCAGGTCTGCATCAAAACCACACATAGTTCAGTTCATGTTTAATCAGCTGTTCTAAATTCATCCGCTGGAGCTCAGCTGTCAGAGTTACTGGTTATCAGCTGCTGCTGCTCAGCTGAGTAATGAACTTGAGTGGGAAGGAAAAGACACCCATGATGATTTTAACAGTTCTTATGATCTGTTTGGAGAAAGCAACAATTTTGAAGAAAGAAAATAAAGAGACCAATAAACGAACAGCTGTTTGGTAGCTATGGCTCTAATTTAACCAGATCAATGAAGAAGCACTAAAACCAAAATTTATTTTAATACTAGTGACTTACAGTGATGGAGCCATAATTTTATACTGGAATATAAACTTGGAGAACCTTATGGGATGGTAATGATTGTTCCAGATATAAGTCTCAAAACCATTAAATGTGCTCCTACTTGTTGATTAACTCATCAGTTGCCTTCATGAACCTCGGACGTTTCTGTGTTCCCTCCCAATTAGCACCACTCTCAACTCTTTTGGCCACAGCACCGACCGAGTGATGAAGTTACACCATCAGTCATCTCAGCCGAGAGTCCCCACCTCCTGTATCCCTCATTTCAAATTAAAAGCCTTCTAACGTTTCATACTCAGCCTGGCTATATGCTGGGGTTTGACCTATAGTCTTGCGTCACTGCGTCTGGGTGTGACTTACATACTCAGTCTCCCTCTTGCTCTCCAGGGAGAAGTTATGCATGTCCATGTTGGCTCCTCCTGACACTGATTCCACCTTGTAGCTCTGAGTCTTCCTGTTCTGATCTTTCTGGATCAGCTTGTTGTGCAGCGGCGGCCTGGAGTCCAAGGACCCTCGGCTGTGCCCGCCCTTCACGGTCGCCACGCCAGGCAACACCGTCATCGTCGCCGTCACGTTGATGCAGCCCTCCTCTACCTGGTTACCAGCGTTCTCTGTGTGGGGAAGGACAGACTTGTTTTAGTTTACAGTCCTCATAAAATACTCCTCTGCACTTAATCCAGCAAAGAATTCTTGACTGTCTAGGAGAAAGAGCCTGTTTAAAACTTACAAAATAAAGTTAGCTCATTGCCTTGTGGGCTGTTTGGAGCCAGAGATGAAGCCAAGTAATAAACAGAAACATGATGATTTCATATCCACAAATTTCCACAGTGCTGTATGCAGACCAAGAGATAGAGTAACAAAGATGGACTGAGTGTAAACAGGCCTTTTTAAGGTCTCCGAGGAGAAAAATGCTGTTTATGTGTGTATGGTCGGGTGGGGAACAGGGGGTTGGGGTTAAAAGAGGGGGAGGTTAGGGCAGTGAGAGGTAAAGCGGGAGATGAGGGAGCAGATATATTAATAGCCCGTGGTGCTGGCAAAGATTCCTGTCAAATCGTTAAACACAGAGCAAGCAGTGTAGGGGAGGAGAGGAGGGGGCTCCCAACACTCCTCCCTAATATAGGAGAGGACCCGACTTCCCGCCATGCGCCACCCGGCTGGTCGCACAACCACAAGGCCACAGAGGCTCAGAGACGTCCCCGAGATGCAGTGGGACGATGGGAACACACATGCAGTGGCTCACACACACCCAAACACAGTTCTGAACTGTTAACTGGAAGCAGATTTTGTGTTGAGGCGCTGTGGTGAGGGCGGCGGGGCGGGCACGTCGGGGTGTAGCTGGTGCGGGCGGGCGGGCTGGCAGCCCACCCTTCCTCGGTGACCACCTGATCAATTAGTGACGTGGTGGGGCTCCGCTGCCTCCCCGGGCTCAACCAGGGCTTAGAATAATAACGTGGGATGTCAACGACGACGCCGTTGACTGTCTGCAACAATACAAAAGACAAAAGACAGACGCTACCCCGACCTGACATGGCTGCCGCATAAACGTCCGAGGACAAAAAAAATATCGGGATTCCTGGAAGCATTAGATTTTATTGTCAGTTTAAACTTTTATATAACCTTTCTAGGAAGTCTGGGGCGTTAAGGATAAACACATTACGCAATTTGTTTGTATAATGGCACGGGAGTAAACAGCACAAACTGCGGTGAGGAGGCCTGTTAATGTCTGGTAGGAGGCTGTTGTGGAGCAGGGGGACTGATGGTGGTGGAAACCACCAACCGGGCTGCAGTTACACCCACTGACCAACAGAGGTGCTTAGGATCAGCTCCCACCTTTATTTTTTCCATCTCCAACAGAAGAGAGACAGTAAATAAATATGAACTGATATCTCTGTTCCTGCTGTGACTTGCTGTTTGAGGCCTGAGAAGAGGGTTATTTGGTTTTGTACAGATAGAAGGAGGCAAAAACAGACTCATATCAGCTGTAAGAATAAAACAGAGTGTGCAAGTTGTCCGCATGTTGTGCATGCATATGTGTGTGTGTGACAATGTGACTGCTGAGTGCTTGCACACCACACACCACTGTGGCCAAACCAAATAACCAGGAAGAAGAAGAAAACACACACGCACACACACATAGAGGCTCTTGGAGGCCTGACGTCAGCAGTACCTAAACACACAGCAGTGTGTATTCACATGGAGGTGGCATGTGTGCCGTTTTGACCAGTGTGAGCTGCATTTATCCATTCACACAAAGCACCATGCATATAAGCTCTGACCCAGCAGGCAGAGAGAGGGAATGTGCAGTTTGTGCTTATTAAAATGAGGTTGTGTGTGTCGGTTGCTTATAGAAAAACTCAGAGAAATTATCCCACTCTGCCACATGCCCGAGATGTTCTGGCCCACATCCTGGAGCAGGGAAGCTGCAGCACATATTTTCATGCTGTGTACAAAAAATCCATGAGCTTTACTTGTAGGAAAATAAGGACATTACAGAAGAGGAGGCTCAGCTAGGCTGAACACTGTATACTTACAGTATGTATGTGGCATTCCTTAAGTACTGGTTTGAGGGAGCCAGGTTGTGTGTGTGTGTGTGTGTGTGTGTGTGTGTGTGTGTGTGTGTGTGTGTGTGTGTGTGTGTGTGTGTGTGTGTGAGGGGGAGAGAGAGGGAAAGGAAAGAGAGAGGGAGCAGTGTTGTCTTTTCTTAAACAATCTGCAAAACTCAAATCTGATCATTTCTTACAGTGTATTTTGCGCATTTTACGCACGATGGCTCAACGCCGTGCGCGCACGGGGGAAAGTGTCTGTCAACGATTAATTGCTGCGAACACCCTCTAGCCTCGTAGCTGATGGTGTTATCCGTCCGCTCAAACTTTCGGGAGCCTATGGGATTTGTTTTACCCAGGCGAACACATCACTGTGCAATGTCAAACCTCCCCTCCAAAACCTCAGGGATGGTGTTTTCTATTGCGGCGCGCTGCATAACAGGACGGGGACTCGTTTTTGCGCGTGTTCTCTGTGCGCCTTTTTATCTAAAGTACATAATTTCTGAGCATCTTTATCTGTCAATAAAAGACTTTTTCCCTGTTTTTCTTTTTTTGTTTAATTTACGAGCAGGGGACAGGTCCGCACAGAGCAACACCTCACGGGACAGAGCGCTCACAGCCGCCAAATAACACAAAACAAAAAGTGCGGAGCGAGGCACCAGCAAAGCGTGAAAAGCGCAAATAAAAGCAGCGCCTGCCTACCTTGTTTTTGCGTCGGAACGAGTATGCTGTGAAGCTTTTTGGACGCGGCGCTGGAGCACAGTCCCCGTCCCTCCAGCAGCGCCTGCAGGGGTCGGCTCTCCCCCGGCTGGTGCTGGCATGTCAAGCCGTAGCCGCAGCGCGCCGTGTACACTCCGCACGCCTGTCCCTCGCCGAGGGCGCACGTCATGCAGCAGCCGCAACCGGGCTCCCGCACCCGCTCCGCGCAGTCGTTGGGCAGCGGCTTGCACTGGAGAAGCGCCCCGGCGTCGCACGGCTCGCATCGGACCACCGGCCCCACGGTGGCGGCGAGCCGGGTGAACACAGCCAGCGCGGCGGCGACACAAAGCACACAGACACCGGGCATTCTGCCGATTAAGCTGGTCACAAAGGGACAGTATGTGAGTTGTCACGTAGGCTTAAGGGGACTCTCTGTGACACAGCGAGCCGGCTAGCCTTCTCCATCTGTATTTTCTTTTACGCGAACTTCTCGTTTTATACAGGCGGAAAAAAGAGCCAACAAGTCACACCCTCCTCCGTATGAATAATGTAAACGGAGAGCCCCGATATGAGGGACCGCCGCATACAGAGCGGCTCACACACTTCTCTCTTTTAATCCATTATAATCATTTACTGCTCATCTGCTGCGCTTTCACACTCGCTCTGTTCTGGCAGAGGTGTTTGTTTCCGCCTGGAAATGTGGCCTCTTGTCTCAGGACAGGGGCAAAGTAATACGATTCTGGTGGCGTGAGGCTTGGAAGTGTTGCGTTTCTGCTCGATGTTCCAGAGAGATAAATACTTTTTTTCTTGTCACAGATAAAAGACGCACATCTGCACATTTCCGAGCAGAGAAGCCCAGAGGGTAAATAAGCTGCAGCGGGGCTGAAGCGTACTGCTGTTGACTGTTCCCAAACCTCTGGAGGTTTCCACACCACTGGCCACATCCCCTGCTGGCATCACTGGTATGCGAGTGGATGCCTTTGGTGATACCCCCCACATGCAACACTGATAAAACATTCCTCTGAGCAGAGGTGTAGGTGGCCTCCATATTAACCCACTAAAACAATAACGTCTTTGCATATAACCTCGGTGTGTGTGTGTGTGTCTGTGTGTGTGTGCGACCACATGGCCAGTGGTGGCTGCAGCAGCCAGAGGGGTATTGCTTTACTGTTCTGTGGAACCTGCAGCCTGTTGGATGCAGTGTGCACATGTCAGTCAGAACAGCCACAGCTCGGCGGGCACGTGCAGACCAGACCAGACTGCATACTTGATCCTTTTCGCCCCAAACAGCTCGAGGACCGGTGCTCACCTTTCACATACCCAGGAGCAGACCTGGCAGATCTGGCACTTTGCACCAAATCCTACCCACTCTCATCTCCTACGAGCTCCCCCCTGCCGGCAAGCATCCAGACCCCCTGCACCTTCCCTCCTCCGACCCCACAGGATTTCAAATTATTAGAAAGAAAATGTTGAGATTCTGCAGGCTCAGCATCGCCCCCCTGTCCGGCATATCCTCCTGTTCTGCAATAACAAACGCGAGAGGGGGGTACACTCTGAGAAAATAAAGCAATCAGTATCGGCCATTGTGTGATTTCCACCACAGAAGCAGAAAAAGTGTTGAGACTGCATTATGAAAAACAAGCAGAGGGTAAGGAAACACCCCCAGAATAGCAAGAAAACGTCTCCGGCTAAGATTAGTTTTCTTATTGCTTGACTTTTTTTCCCCACTTTCTGCATTTTTTCACGTCTGAGATACTCAGCTTCTGACCTTTGGCTTGTTTATTGTCTGCCCATCCCTTCAGGGTGTGATTTTGCCCAAAAAAGCGCATTTTTTCCATTCTTACTGTTTAAACACAATCAGCAAAATCACACTTTTGGGAAACTGTGCCCCCCTCAGTGTTAACAGTTTGTTTTGTCATACCAAGCAGGTGACAGGGTTCAGCCTCATGTACTAATTATTGTTTCATTCCATAAAACTCAACTGCTTCAGACAATATATATACATACACACCCTAGATGGATGATAACTTGACATTCAGCTACCCTGAACATCTACTGGGATCCTCCAAATGTCAAGATTCATGCATCAGAACTCCATATCTATAGCAGACGAGTATATTTGAGCCTATAACCTGCACATCTTATTTCCCACACCACATGTTCAAACATTGTCTCAGCAAACTGCAATATCAGATACTATTCATCTTACTCAGTGATCTTGTCTTCTGCATCTGCACCCCTGTCTTCTCCCACCTCATAGACTCTGATATTTTCTCATTATTAATCTCTTCTTCCTTATGGCAACATTCCTCTGCACCATGTTCCCTCAACGCTGCTGTCGCTGCAGGTTTCAGGCCATATAATCATTAACTGCAAACACAAATTAAGTGAATCTCCTCAGTACCACTGCAAAAGTGCACTCGGATTTGAGATATACAGAAACGAAAAGATTTTAACAGATTTATTTGTTGGCTGAATTGAGCAGCAAATTTTCTTACTTTCAACATTTGCTGTGTTCATATGTGAGTTATACCATGACCATGCACCACACACATTGACCACATAACGACCTGCATATGTAGCACTTTATACAATGAATAGGCATGTTAGAATCCTGCTGACTATCCTGTTATTTGGTAATTATTAACTACTATTTAGTAGTCTTTAGTAGTTGGAGCATTTTAAACTTAATTGCAACTTGCAAGTTGGTCTACAGGTGGTCTGTAGTTGGTTTACATTTAGTCTATTATTGTTTGATAGTAGGTCTACAGTCTGTCTATAGTTGATCTATAGTTTCTCTATATTTAGTCTATAATTGGTCTACAATTGGTCTACAGTTGTTCTATTGGTCTACAGTGGTCTATAGTAAGCCTACAATCGATTTGATCTATAGTTGGTCTACAGTTATTCTATAGTTAGTCTATAGCCAGTCTACAATTGATTGACAGCTTCTACAGATGGTTCAGACAGGTCTACAGATGGTCTACAGTTAGTTTATAGTTGGTCTGCAATTTGTTGGTCTATATTTGGTCTACAGTTGGTCTACAGTTGGTTTGTAGTTGGTCTACAGTCGGTAATGGGTAAATAGTAAATAGACTGCACTTATATAGCACTGTCCAATGTAGTGAGACCAAAGCCAATTAATCTATAGTTGGTTTCCAGTTTGTCTATAGTTGGTCTATAGTTAGTTTACAATTGATCTATAGTTGGTCTGCAGATGGTAAGTGGTAAATGAACTGCACCTATATAGGGTGCACCTATATTTTTCCAATGTTGTTAGACTAAAACGTTTACTGAATCTGCCTCTCAGTCACCCATTCACAAACACACACACTGAATGTAGCGGAGCTGCCATACAAAGTGCTGCTGTGACATTTGGAAGCAACTTGGGGTTCAGTGTATTGGTCAGGACACTTCAGCACATAGACAGGAAGAGCCGAGGAATCGAACTGTCAACCCTGCAATTAGTCCGTTTATAGTCGGTCTGCAATTGGACTACAGTTTGTATACAGTTGCCTATAAGTGGTTTATAGCTGGTTTATAGTTGGAATACATTTGGTCCACAGTTAGTCTACAGTTGGCCTACAATTTGTCTATAGTTGATCTACAGTCTGTCTATTGTTGGTCTCCAGTTGGTCTATAGTTTGAATATAGTTAGAGTTACAGTTTTATATAGTTACAGCTATAGTTTTTGTCTACAGTTGTTTTAACACCCCATAATGACAAAGTGAAAAAACATTTTTTTTTTTAGATTTTTGCAAATTTATTAAAAATAAAAAAACTAAGAAATAACATATACATAAGTATTCACAGCCTTTGCCATGAAGCTCAAAATTGAGCTCAGGTGCATCCTGTTTCCACTGATCATCCTTAAGATGTTTCTACATCTTAATTGGTGTCCACCTATGGTAAATTCAGTTGATTTGACATGATTTGGAAAGGCACACAGCTGTTTATATAAGGTCCCACAGTGGACAGTGCATGTCAGAGCACAAACAAAGCATGAAGTCAAAGGAATTGTCTGTCGACCTCAGAGACAGGATTGTCTCCAGGCACAAATCTGGGGAAGGGTACAAGAAAAAAATCTGCTGCTTTGGCTTTGAAGGTCCCAATGAGCTCAGTGGCCTCCATCATTCGTACGGAAGAAGTTTGGAACCACCAGGACTCTTCCTAGAGCTGCCGGCCATCTAAACTGAGTGATTGGGGGAGAAGGGCCTTAGTCAGGGAGGTGACTAAGAACCTGATCACTTTGTCAGAGCTCCAGCGTTCCTCTGTGGAGAGAGGAGAACCTTCCAGAAGGACAAGCATCTCTGCAGCAATCCATCAATCAGGCCTGTATGGTAGAGTGGCCAGATGGAAGCCACTCCTTAGGAAAAGGCACATGGCAGCCTGCCTGCAGTTTGCCAAAAGGCACCTGAAGGACTCTCAGACCATGAGTAACAAAATTCTCTGATCTGATGGGATTAAGATTGAACTCTTTGGTGTGAATGCCAGGCATCATATTTGGAATAAACCAGGCACCATTCATCACCAGGACAATACCATCCCTACAATGAAGCATGGTGGTGGCAGCATCAGGCTGTGGGGATGTTTTTCAGAGGCAGGAACTGGGAGACTAGTCAGGATAGAGGGAAAGACGAATGCAGCAATGTACAGAGACCTGGATGAAAACCTGCTCCAGAGCTCTTGACCTCAGACTGGGGCGACGGTTCATCTTTTAGCAGAACATTGACCCTAAGCACACAGCCAAGATATCAAAGGAGTGGCTTAAGGGCAACTCAATGTCCTTGAGTGGCATGGCCAGAGCCCAGACTTGAATCTGATTGAACATCTCTGGAGAGATCTGAAAATTGCTGTGCACCAATGCTTCTCATCCAACTTGATGGAGCTTGAGAGGTGCAGCAAAGAGGAATGGGCAAAACTGCCCAAAGATAGGTGTACCAAGCTTGTAGCATCATATTAAAAAAAAAATGAGGCTGTAATTGCTGCCAAAGGTGTATCAAAAAAGTTTTGAGCAAAGGCTGTGAATACTTATGTATATGTGTTTTCTTAGTTTTGTTATTTTTAATAAATTTGCAAAAATCTCATGTCATTATGGGGTGTTGTGTGTAGAATTTTGAGGAAAATAATAATAATAATAATAATAATAAAAAATAATTGAATCCATTTTGGAATAAGGCTGTAGCATAACAAAATGTGGAAAAAGTGAAGCGCTGTGAATACTTTCCGGATTCACTGTAGTTGTTCTACAGATGGTCGGTAATTGGAATACAGGTGGTCTATTGTTGGAATACAGTTAGTTGGTCTACAGATATTCTTCAAGTTCATTTAATCATTCATCGTCTATACCCACTTATTCCTCATTAGGGTCACAGGGGTCTGCTGGAGCCAATCCCAGCGCATTACAGGTGAGAGGCAGGGATACACCCCAGATGGTCGCCAGCCTATCGTGGGGCACACACACCATTCACTCACACACCTATATGCAATTTAGTAGGGGTGTGACGAGATCTCGTGTGACGAGATTGCTCATCGTGTTAAAATTCTGTCTCATAAGATTTATCCAGCAAGCAGCCAGAATGACGAAAAACACAGGTATTACTATTGACGACGCCCCCGCCTCTTTTAAATCGTTTGTTTGGCAGCATTTTGGGTTCCCGGCAGAAATGATAAATGGTAAAAGAGTGACTGATAAGACGCGGACAATATGCAGACACTGTATGCAAACAATGCCGTACCGCGGCGAATACAAGCACAATGCAGAGACATTTACAGCACTACCACAGCTCAGTACTCAAATCAACAACTGCACCTGCTGACAGAGAAGAACATTTTGTTTTGCACATATTGTTTGCACTTGAAAAAAGGACAAATGTATAATTTTTTTTCAAAATATTTTGCCTTTTATAACATTTTATTTTAGTTTCAATTTGTAGAGGAAGAAGTTCATTAAAAGGAAGACGTTCATTAAAAGTTAATGCTTACAGAGTTATAAAATCCATGTGCAGCTCCGTTAAATAAAAGTCTGTTTTCCAGGCATTCATATAATTTGTAATTTAGTTTTCTTAAAATCTCGTCTCATCTCAATCTCGTGAACCCAATCTCAGGTCTCGTCTCGTCACACCCCTACAATTTAGAGTCTCCAATTAACGTAAGCGTGTTTTTGGACTGTGGGATTACCCGGTAAAAACCCACGCAGACACATGCAAACTCCACACAGAAAGGTCCCAGACCAAGGAGGTCTTAAACCTGCAACCTTCTTGCTGTGAGGCAACAGCTCTAACCCACAACCATGGCACCCACTCAAGTTGGTCTACAGTTATTCTATAGTTGGTTTGTAGTTGGTCTACAGCTGGCATGAGAACATGGTGACTATGGGTGGGACAAAAATCAATATCACAATATAAAGCAGAACTAATGGGGGATAAGAGAATTGCTAAATGTACCAAACAAACTTAAAATAGGCAAAAGTGTATGAAATGTAAAGTGTTTGAATACATCTGACACAAATCAGTGAGTAAATTCTGAAGAAAGGGTAATAATAGTTCATCTTTTTTGTCTTCCAAATACAATAAGTGTGTGTAACACATTTTTTTTTACCCTCAGATTGTCTGACTTTTTCCCATCAGACTTGTTTTCATCCAGGATTCAGCATGAACATTGCTACCCTAAATAGAAATAGATATTATCTGCATTATCAGAAAAGAGATTAATCAATAATGAAAATAGGTCAACACTACTCAGTTTGGACTCGCTTTAAATATTAACTACTTAAAAGAGACTGAAATCACAGTGGGTGGCATAATGTCACTGAAATGCATCCAAACTTCCCCTATTACTGGTTCACACTTTCTTTTTAAAATGTTTTCTTACATGATTCAGCACATTCCAAGAGGCTAACAGAGTTGAAATTAATTAAGTTTTCCTTTCAGCAACCAAACGAAGGCCTTTCTTATCGACAGAGTCCATTTTAACTTGGTAAACACACACATAATAACCCGCCAAATGTTTTAAGATTTGTGTTGCAGCATTTTTTGTTTTGCTGCTCAGCCAACAACCCTTCTTTTTTCACACAGTTGGGTTGGTTTCCCATCAAGAGAATGATTAAGATGTAATTTTGTTGAATGATGTTGACTGTGGGTTACAGGAAAAAAGCATAAATAATGTGCGCTGCCAGCTTCGTGTTGCGGAAAATCATTTGGTGCTCCTTAACTCAGCTGGGGTGCTGACAGCGAAGACAGGCCTCGTCTGTCATGGGGGGAACATGAAGTTCGGCTAATGAAGCAGGGTACATTTCTGCAGCCTGGTCTTTGCATCTGGGATGTTTGGGAAGATTTAATGAAACCGTTGTACATTACGTAGTGAAATCTGTTCATATGGAAGTAGAAAAATGTAAGGATCAGGATGCCGAGAATATTCCATCATAATCAGAAGTGACGTCTAACTGTCTTTTGACTTTAGTGGAGCAGAGAAGATGAGCTGTAGCACTGCACTGGATGCAAACTTGGGTGGTAGACATCTGCCTTTGTTAACCGCTGTTCCTCAGACCTCATTAATTTTGCAGTTTTGAGGTTAGGACTGACAGATGAATAATTTTCCAGAGAGTTCAAAGCCCAAGTTGGTGTTGTAACCGTATCTGTAATAGTTAGATTTTCCATTAAGGTTTTTAAGTGGATAGAAAGCAGGTAAATAACTGTCAACGTAATCCTGTTTTGTTTTTATGTGTTTTCCTCGGGTAATCTCGAAAGTTATTAAATTTTCCACATCAGCCTCCAATGTGACTTGGGTATTTACTATTTTGGAACGAAGTCGGCTGACTTTTTTTGATTAAATTTTCCAGAAATTATACAGACACTCGCTATAACCTTTGTGACTTTAATGACACAAGTTGTGCTGCTGTAACAGAATGCCACACTTTTTTTCTAGAGATAATTGTACCGCTTTTATTGAAATCAATTATTTAACATGCACCCTGTTTAAAACCAACACATTGAATTCTGTAATCTGTTCTACAGGAACGAACGCTTCCTGGTATATCTGTTTTCAATAAATTGATGAAATGAACATGGCCTAACTGCTCTGTCACTGTCTGTATGACGGGGTTGGAGAAACATCTGGTGGTCAGAGAATGGACGGGGTTGGAGAAACATCTGGTGGTGAGAGAATGGAATGAGGCAGAAAGGTGAAGAGAGACACCAAATTTCACATTCAGATCAAAAAAAAAAGTTTTAATCAAGGCTGCTGCGTGCTGGTGAAACAAGAGGGTGAAGAGGTGAGGGGTGGAGTATGTGCAATGATGTGTTTGTGGTGAAGTCTGAGCAGTTTGGGCTGTAGCTAGATATGCCTGGCAGTTCTCAGCGGGAGGTCAGAGTCCTGCCCAGAAGAGGCTCGCTCTAATTGGTCAAAGAGGCAGTGTGGCACCTTGGATTGAACTCATGCCTGGAGGCCAGGTACAGCATACATAGCAGCATACTGAGGAAAGATCACAGTCATGTGCTCACCGTCACTGGCTGTCTTTAGGAACGCAGCAGTCCTCCTACGGGCTGCCGAACTGCTGCAGCAAGGAGATACACGGCGAGACAATCTTGTCTGGTGCTCTCAGGTTGACCAACTCAAGTGACACTTTCCTGAGAGCAGGCCAATTCTAGGCTGCTAAGAGGATCAGTTTCCCCTTCCTGTCCTGATACACATAGCCAGCCAGTGCCGCGGTAAAGTTTTCAGGCCCGCCACTCGCCAGACAGAGCTGCTTCCAACGCTCTTCTACACTTTCTTAAAAGCCAGGCAGCCCTGCAGCATGGACGGGATCAGAGAGTGTCTCGCTGCAAAGACAAAGCCCTCACTAAGAGGATTGAGATCTTAAACTTAACTCTCACAAAGACTAACTGTGACCACAGGTAGGCAGCAGGCAGGCAGAGGCCGGAACATACGGCTCAACCGGTTCTGTTTAAACAGAATGGAATCTAATAGGAAAGAATAGATTTCTTTTAAAGTGGATGCAGTGGAGTTGAAAGCGGACAGACCAAAGGAAGAGGAGCAGACAGAAGAAAGGGCATGGTGGGGGGAAGAGACAGAGAGAGGTGGTGTCTAATCTTGGATCATGGATCTTGGAGTGGCGAAGCTTCACACAGCGTGTCACATGTAGTGATGTCACCTCCGGAGAGCCGGGCATGTGTTCCAAGTCAATAGATCCTTTTGAAGAATCAGCGAGTGGATGCTTAGGGGGCAAGGAGGGAGGGATGAAGTCATTTTCTCAAAGGGTTGTTTCCCCCAAACTAACAAAAAGCATATTTTATCATTCTATTTAGTGGTATCTATCCAGATATTTATATGTGTACACCATCAGCAGGTACAGGGACTATTTTCCCAGTGTTAAGTTTAGATCTGATGAAATCGATTGCAGAAGCGACACATTACTGTTAGAATCTTCAGTGTTTTGTGCACCTCTTCAGCTCTTTTCACCTCCTTTGGATACATTAGAAATCTAACTTCGACTTCGACTGGGACCTGTAACAAGACATGAATCTTGTCAGGCGAAAGACTTTTGCCACTGTCTGTGGCAAAAGTTGGCAGTCATAGGAGAAATAAGTGAAATCTTTGATCATCAATCCAGAACCCCCTGCTGATGCCCGATTTAGAAATTTGGCTACAGAACAAACCAAACTCCTGAAATTTAAGAACAAATTCTTACAATAAAAAGTTCATTCATTACTTTCCTCATCTCCTGTGGATTTTGGAGTTCATTGGGTTTTCACAAGAAAAGATGGTTTGTAGTGGAACAGGAGTCAAAACTAAGAAACCTTTCCAATTAAGTGACTTTGAAACTTGGTAAAAATGGAACTGGTATAACAGCCACTATCATCCTTGCTGTCACAATTTAAAGGCGCCTTGTAAGACTTGAAAGCAAAAAATTATTTCTCAAGTTTTGACCTGGTAACATCAAACCATTAGTTCTATGCACTAAAGGGGCTTCTTCTCTGTTAGAAAAACACTAATGAAACATTTGAAATACATCCATTGTCCTTTAGCATAATGATGTGTGAGATGACTTAAAACAGCATAGGTATCTCAATATGAATACTCGGTTGTGACTGACGACCATTTTGATAGTCGATTAATCTATTATTTGAAATCCATCATCATCAATCAATTTTATATTAATGTAATGTAATGTAATGTAATGAAAACACAATAATTGGACAAAAGGAACATATGGGCCCTAGTTTAGTTTCTTTTCTTTCACTCTTGGAAATACTCCTGGAAAAAACAAGTTAACTGCTAATTAGTGTAAAAGGTTTATATGAAAGATAAAACTGCATCTAATTACATTTCTCTCGTCACGTTGATTTTTGGGGTGCAACTAATGACTATTCTGATAGTTGATTAATCTTTTGATTATTTAAATAATGAATCAATCACTTGTTTGGCTCATAAAATGGTGTAAAATGTCGGTCGCCATTTTCCAAAGCTGAAGATTCAACCTAAAATGTATTTTTTTGTCCAGACCAACAGTCCACAACCTAAAGATCATTTTCTTCTTTTTTTTCTCCTAAAAAGTTACACAAATCAATAAATCCATTATCAAAACTGTCAGCAATGAACATGATATTTGGCAGCTAATTGATTATTCGACTAACTGTTGCAGCTCTAATCAACACATTTTTTGCCCAGACTCACCAGTTGTGAGGAAGACAGAAGATATTCTTTCAAAAAATGTATAGAAAGGTAAAGAAATCTCAACTTGTCTGTGATAAAAGAAACAAGAAAGCCTGTTTAACCGTCGTAGACATAATAAACATCTTTAGAATATAACCTGGAAGGTTTTTAGGCAAACTGAAACTTTTACTTTTTACTTTCATTAAAAGTAAAGGCATCGTTTCTCTTTCTGTCTGATGAAGGCACAGGTGTTAGCGCCGCGGAGCGTTGCAGTGGAGGTCAGAGTGCAGCCCATCATGTATGCATGTAACACTCCAAGCTAACCGCTGTATATTTGGACACATGTTGGAGCCTAACCTGACACTGAGCAGGTGTGTGCCAGAACGGGCTAAAAGGGAACACGTCGTGCACACCAGCTGCAGAGGCGTTCTGGCTGAGTCCTGCTGCCTGCTGAACCTGTGTGCCTGACGTGCTGTTTGGATTGTGGGTGACTGATTAGGTCGTGATGTGGAGCCCTTCCACCACGACACGTCTTAGCTGCTGCACTCAGGCGCCTAACAGCTGTTCCCAGCAGCACCTAGCCGCGGTCTAATGGATGTTCGTAATAGTCGACGTGTAAGATGATGTACGGAGCTCCCTCTCAGACCCCGACTTTATCAGATCGTGTGCTGCTAAAGAGAAAGCACAGGATCACGCCTAAAACATTCTGAGTAGGACTTTATTATCGATTGGTCACAGTGGTGGAAAGTAACTAAGTACTGTACTTACAGTATTTCCATGTAATGTTACATTTATGTGACAACTTTACGTTCTCTAGATGCAGATTTGACATAGAATAATAATAATATTCTTACTGTTTAAAAATGAAATTTGAGTAAAATTAAATTGTGTAAAATATAAAAGCTATATCGATGAGACAGACATTGATGAACTACAACATTAACATCTGCCAGTGATCTGCTAGTGTTGTAATTGAGTGTATCAACTTTCTACAGTACAGTAGAATACTTTCCAGTATTTCTTCTACAAATACTGTGTATTTTCTTTTTGTTTTGTCAAACAACAGTTAAATATTCAATTTACAATAACACAGATAATAGCGGAAAATTCAGATTTGAGATGCTGAAAGCAACAAAACTTATTACAATTTATTACTTACAAAAACTACTTTTATCGTAAAATTGGAGGATTTTTGTTGGTCAATTGGTTGATTGATTCCTTTAGAGAGTTTGGATTCAATAAATATCCATAGAAATTTAACGAATCACTCACTTCTCTGTTCACTCATACAACCTGTAGCCTATATTCCATTTATATTTGTGACAAAATGAGGCTAAAGTCCCAGCTTATGTTTCGTTGCTAACCTCACTTGCAGATATACTTGCTTTGGTAACAATGGATGGATACTTAGTCATATTTTGGCAACATTTGACATTTTCTAATATATCTGTATATATCTGAAACACTGCTATTGTTCATGTTTCAAAGAGTATTATTATATTGTTGCCGAAATATGGCTTAATGCACAGCTGAGCATGATTAGCTGTCGGCTCACAACTAAGCTTAACAGCCCACCAAGCTAACAATAGATGGGTGCTGCGTATTTACTCATAGTTTGGTCAATATACAGTATAAGCCAAAAAGAAAGTGTCCAAACATTTGACTGGTTCTGTAAATCAACATCTACAGAAGAGAAGCATGTTATGCTGCAGAGTAAGTGTTAATGACCATTTTTATTTTATTTTGCCATGAAATTATGATGCTTCATGAAATAAGTTGTAGCTGCCCCAACTACAGCCCTAGAAACTTTTTAAATCCACTTTTTGGTGAGTGTTTGATGCTAAAACATGTTTTTAGTCTTCAGTCTTTTGTATGTGTGTAGGAATACTGCACATGTAACTGAATTCCTTCCATCGTTGACTCTGTAGAGAGCACAATCAGCTCTGCAGATTATTTAAGTGAAGAGAGAGTGAGGGGTGTGTGTAGGGAGGGGGGAAATTAATGGTTCTCGGAGCTTATCGCTTAGCAGAGAAGCTGAGTGAGGCAGTGGGGTGTGTAGAGGTGGTGGGGGGAGTGGCAGTAAAAGGTTGGTAAAGTAAATAAACCGTGCTCCTCTGTCAGCAGTGGAAAAAGAGAGAAGAATGAAAATGTAATCTCACTCCAGCTTTTAAATCTGTCTCCCCTGAGAGACCTTGAGAACAACACGTTTCCCATCAAACAGCAGATTAATCTTGTGTAACTCATGCACGGTCACATCCCGGGTCCGCTGGCGGTGCCGGGAAGCCTGTGGGAGTCCAGCGGGGGAGCGATGACAGAGGAAGACGGGGAGGAAGGGCTCGGCGCACGCATCGTATCATTTGATTTGTGGGGAGTGTGGGGGGAAGAGCAATAATAAAGATGCCGGGAGTGAAAGCAATATCAGCATCTGGGCGAACATCTCTCTGAAGGGCTGCCTCCTGCAGGTTGTGTTTCTGTGCCACCTGCTCTGCATTACAAGGCTGCAGAGCTGCTGACAGGGGAGATGCAGGCAGACACTCACACACTGCAAACCTTGTGGGATGTTGAAGAAGAAATTAACAGATCAGTCAAAAAATGCGCGTTTCATATTGAAGTACATGGTCCCGCAATGTTCAAGTGCTTACATCACAAATCATCAAGTGTGAAAACATATCTGATTCTGCAAAACATCCTGTTTATAATTACCAATAGAAGAATGTCAATGATTTTTTCCCCCCACGTACAGTATGTTCACAAAATGAACCGCTCTTAAAAATAAGGGCATCCTTACCAAATCCTACAAAACTACAAGCACTTTAATGGCATATAACAGATTAAAATCAATAAAAGCCCTGGCTGTTTTAATTTAAATATAAAGTGATATCCCACAAAATGAGACCAATAAGGTTTATCAAGGTTTACTCCATATAGTGATAAGATATTAAGTGTAAGTGGAGGTTTGTCTGTTAAAAGAAAGGAGCCTCAGGAGTC
Source organism: Lepturacanthus savala (assembly GCA_030544235.1). Classification (NCBI taxonomy): domain Eukaryota; kingdom Metazoa; phylum Chordata; class Actinopteri; order Scombriformes; family Trichiuridae; genus Lepturacanthus; species Lepturacanthus savala. Next base: position 6,667,289 of record CM060481.1, read on the forward strand.
CACACGTTTTGGAATTTTTTTAAACCAGCTTCAAAAGCAGCGTAAATACGATGTAGTGTTTCAGTGTTGCCAACATAGGGCCTTTGTCACTATATTTACTGAGTTTTCGGACGCCTCCAGTGACTCGTTTTCAAAAAACAACTAGCAACAATTCTAGGAACTTTTTTCCTGTGGTGTTGACTTTTGGAAAATTTGTCATGAAAGTGCGTTATCGTTACTCTTGTTAACGAGCAGCAGATGCTGCCATGGATGCCTCAGGCGGCTCAGTCCTCACACAGCAGTCAGACTCAGAGCAGGAATTATTCCCCCCCGCTCCCGGACTCCAAATGAATCACGCATGCGCAAAGTTGCAGGTGGCTGTTCTTGCCCTAGTTTACAGTCAGTGTCGGCTGTAAATATTAAATTAATGGACAGAAACTATGTAAAAACCATATTTAGGGTGATTTTGCTCACTTTTTCACACGTCATGACATTATTCCTCTCTCTATTACAATTACATGCACATGGTAAATTATGCAAATTAGGGGATGACATCATTTAATTACTTCTAGTGACTTTTTGGAGCCAAGAGCTACTTTCCTTATTGAGGAGTTGCCAACACTGGATGTAATGTTTCAAACAAAGATAGTTTTGTGTATAGTTAGAAGTAGACGGACAAAACTGTTCAAGACGAATGGGACAGTTTTACCATCATGTAGGGACATTTTTACAGTGACACCAGGTAATTTTAGCCTTGTTATACCCATCCTTCATTGAATGTGAATTCATTTCTCTCTGCAATTCAGCCGGGACACCAAGGACCCAATTTTCCCATTAGCAAGGAAGCCAATCACAGAACAAAGGAGCAACACAATGATGACGAAGCACACAAACAACTTTGTTGATAACACTGAATCCAACATGACGGCTGGTGGTAATTTACATGTTGATGCAGCCTTAGAAAGTGTTCGAAGTAATTTAGACTGCAAGTTTATTTTGAAAAATGAGCGATTTTTAGCACTAAACGATTTGATCATGATTGAGATGAGGTCTGGTGTTAGCCAGGCTAGGGTATTTTAGTATTGTTAAACCAAATACTTTTTAGTCAGGTCAGGGCATTTTTTTTTATCACATTTATCGCAAACCCATTAATTTAATTTAAGTGTACTTTGTACCTAAACCTAACCAGAGCTTAAGCAACAACTGGAGTTTATGTGTGGAAAAACTGTAGAACTTTTTGTAAGATACAAGACGATGATTTGTCTTGTATCTTACAAAAAGTTCTAGAGTTCTCCACACATAAACCATCATGAGGAATATCTAAGGACTGTCTTTCCAAGATTAGCATTTACAGCAAGAACATATAAAGCAGCATCATCCAGCCCTGACAACAAGTGTTAAGAGTAGAACATCTTGAGCACAGCAGGGCGGATAAATAAGATGGTAATTTCTGTAGTAGACCTTTATAAATCAAAAGAAAAAGGGGTTAAACTGGTCAGACAAAGAGGGAGGGTTAGCTGATACAAGACACAATGATGGGTCCCATATGGGTCGTCAGTAATAAATCTAAGTGCTGAGTGATAGACAAAATCCAGATGTTCAAGATTAGGGATGGGAGCAAGCCAATAAATAACATCGCCATAATCCAATACAGAAAGAAAAGTTGCTTCCAAAATCCTTTTCCTACGACATAATGGGAGACAGGACCTGTTCCTTTACAAAGAGAAGTTAAATCCTTAATTTGTGATATATATACATATTTTACACTTTTCCTGGGTTTTATTTGAAGTTGTGAACCATTGACATATATCTGTGGTTTTAAGAACCAAAAAATACCTATATATCTAATCTCTAATCTCATTTTTCTCTGAAACTCTAAAAAACAACAGGTTATTTTGCAGACGTTTCATTAATATTACTGAGCCTCTTGTCTAATTGGCTGATTTGAATGGATGTCAAGTGGGGGTGTGATATCACAACATAACGTAAATAAAAGGAAGCAAGTAAATTTGTCATTAATCTAGTACTAATGAATTCATGAAGAACTTTCTTAATTAATGTTAAAAGAGTGCAGATCTGATGCCATCAATTACCTTGCCTCTTGTAAAAAACAAACTTTAGTTCATCTGTATTTAAAAGAAGTTCAAGGTTAAGAATACTCTTAAGATATATAACAGGAATTTAGATTATTAAAGGTTGGCTGGCTAAAGTTTGCTGAACTGTATGAAACTGTATCATCTGCATACAAATGTAAATGTTATTAATATACATAGTCAATAAAGTGTGACCTAAAATGGAACCTTGTGGGACACCTTCCGACACTGGAAGGAACTCAAATTTGAGATTTGAAAGCTTCTAAGCCACCTCAAAGTGTTTTGACACCAAAACAAGGGAAATCTTCACAGATACTTAGTGACTTTTACAAGAATATGCTGATAACTGCTGCCAACAAATTAATTGATTTGATAGACTTTTGAAGGTTGGACTTGTTGCTATCTATGGTTTCACTTTGCTGTTTTCATTTTAAAAAGCTATAGTGAAAGAACAATATAAAGTTTCTTGCATTGAGGAACAACGGCAGACTCCCTGAATCATGTGGGTATGACAGACTGATCCAGGGACAGGTTGACTATCATTGTGAACACTGATGCTAGTTGGTTAACATGCAAATTGAGACCCCACCTACTGATACCGTCTGGTCCCGCTCCTTTCTTGGTGTTATGGTTGTGTGGGTGATAGATCACGTTGTTTTGGATAAATAGTTCAAGAAGATCCCCGAAGTTCTAAAAGATATTTCATTGCAAACTAAAATAAAAATTAACATCTTGTGCACACAGGATAGTTATTACAGCCGTTTCCTGTGAAATGATGGCAGCTTTTAAACAATGCGTTTTGATATATCGGAAATCTTTAATTTGTAGAGTGGTCCATCCCGATTGATTATTGACTGAAGCTTGATTTCAAAAGATGCCACTTAATTGAAGACCTGATTGGAAAGATATCAAGAAAAAAGATAGGTGAAGAATAACTAAGACTAAATGTGAGCCTGTTTGACTCTAGTATTAAAGATTGGATTGAATGTGATTATCAGAAATGCTGTAAAAGTGGAGGGGAAGCTGGGATGTCTTGTGTGCTGTCAGAAATCCAGACTGCTCCTGTACACGCTGAACAACTCGTACATGTCAGATTCATATTTCCTGACCATATAGTCTAATGTATTTTTGCCTCGACCACCTGTGAAATTCCTCATGTGAACTTTATTTCTGACACAAAATATTTGGGAGCTACTTGACATAATGAAGAAGAGAAAGTGTGTGTGAGAGAGAAAAAAAAACACACTGTCATGCACGCACATGGACTCATCAAGGCTTACACACACACACACACACACACACACATATATATCCTTTCTTGGAAAGCCACACGTTTCTAATTATATCCTGGGTTTCAAATAAAAAGCGTTTACAGCCAATTCGTTTGCGTAAATTCCATTCCTGTCTGTGTGGAGAGATGTAACCATTTCTACCCCCGAGACAATAAATAGTTTATTGCTTTTATTTGTTATGGCTTTATGTTGTATTGCCAAGCCCTCAAAAGAATAGAAAAAAAGCATATTTTCCCTCTAAGGACTTTGTGTGATTTATAGAGTCTGTCTTTGACATGGGGGTGTCTGTGCTTTCAGACCAAGCATAATTAGACCTCTGGAGCTGCATGCAGCGCAAAACACATTGAACAGAAACGCTTCCCTGAGAGACTAGGCTGTGCAATTTGTGTATGATGCTGAATAGTCAGTGCACAGAGATTTAAAAAAAAAGGCCTGGAGGTTTCCCTTCCTTCCTTCCAAACACACACAAACAAACACACACACACACACACAGGTCAATGATATCTGAAACAGACGTAATGATTGGCTTTGACACACTTTCAGAATCAGATACAAGAGGAGAAGAAAGAGCATATAGATTGACTCAGTGGGGATCCAAAGAGTTAGTCAAGCATGGGCTGTTCCCTGCCGAGTGGAGAAAGAACAGATTCCCCTCCCTCCTTCGTCCTCGCTGACCCTGAATGCTCACCGAGTGATTTTAACAGGTCACAAAGGAGCAGGAGTTCACACTTTTTGACACCCCTCACCCCTTTTCACTCCACCTCCTCCTCTCTGCCTCTTCCTGTCACTTCGCCTTTGTCTGTCTCTCTCTCCCTCTATGTTCGGATGAGAGGCGTTATTTTTTTTCTGTTTCATGTCTCCGTCAAGCGATTTCTAATGACACGCTGCTCCCGTCCCCGCAACATGTATTTTAGAGTAAACGAATCAGGCGGTACATGGCCTCGTTAAGTTGAAAGTGCCGCTCGCCGCCGCAAAAGTACATGGTGCTGTGTATCTGGGCCGTTCACGCCGAGAGGCAGAGCTGCAACGCCAACATCACACAAGTGCAAATAAGGGATTGTCTCTGTGTGTGTTTGCTGTAGCCCCTGAAAAGGCAGGAAAGACATTGTGTGTGTGTGTGTGTGTGTGTGTGTGTGTGTGTGTGTGTGTGTGTGTGTGTGTGTGTGTGTGTGTGTGTGTGCTGAGCAATAGGTAGAAATTATTTTGGAATTTCAGTCACTGCATTCAAGAGCTGAGGCGAAACACTTTCCAGATTTCAGATCCACGTTCTAACCAAAGCAACATGTTGCTGTGGAAGTTATATTTTTGAATGTGTCCCAGATTGACTGCTGTTGAAAGTTGGGTAACCCACTGTCGCTATTGTTTACGACCTGATATGCCAAGCTGACCATCGCGTGTTGCCGCCGGGCCACCGTCGAGAGTTTGATGTCGACCATCACTTGAAGTTTCTGCGGTATCTCTTGATGGCGTCGGATTCTCCATCCCTCGCTGAGGCCGCAGCCAGACCTGTTGCTGAGACTCTTGATTTGCTGTTCGGCGGAGTCCTTTAGTGATTTCTCCTGATTCATGTGGCTGCCAGCTTTTCCCCACTGTCTTTTAACTTCTTTTTTTTCCACGGAACGGGAAAATACAAGTACAAGCAAAGCAAAAAGCTTTTTATCAAACAAAAGAAAATCTGCCTTTTATTCCAGTGCAGGAGGACAGAAAACAGGGCGACGGCATTTATAACAGACAATAAAGCTCCGGGGCATGGTGTGAAGCCCCAGAAGTGGAACACTACCTGCAAGTTCACGTGAGAATTGCAAGTTCACGCTACAATCTGTGTTAAACCGCAAATGTGTGAAGAGAACCACAAACAAACACAAGGATTTAAGGCCAAGGTTGAGTATAACTGGATTAAGGGTTCAACATTTAGTTCTGCTGGTGAAGCTTCGTTCATGCATGTGCACATGTGTCAGAACAAAATGTGAACGCCAATGCATCAAGTCTGACTAATAGAGATGTTTAAACGTGATATAAACATCCTTCATGTTGTGCGAGAAACCACCTGGTGTGCGGAGCCAGATTGTGATAAAGGACGTTTCACATCACACAGACACACATTAATGTCATTTATATAAACACCAACACGCCCGAAACAGGTGGAGAAGTCATTGTGTTATTCACTTAACCTCAACTTGTGTCAAAACAACATTATTTATGAGGCACTTTTGCCTTATTAGGTTCAATTTCACTGACAAAAAAAAGACAGGAAGAGAAACGGCATCAAATTGAAACAAGAGATGTCACAAACCTGTTTATGGTCCAGCAGGGTTTGTAATGATCATATTTGTCTGATAATAATCACAAAGATTCAATGTTTATGAAGCCAATAGTTAAAAAGACAGAAATTTGTAACTGCTCATAAGCAGCTGCTCGATCCTCAGATAAATCAATTCTGTAATAAACCACAAACAAGCTGGATAAGTTTAAATTGCTTTTTGATAAAGGAGAGAAAGAGGGACAATTTATTGCATTGATAAATTTCCGCTGCTGATCATCGGAGGCCCTGCTGATTGTGGGGACAGATAGATAACATTGATTTTGCAGCGTGTCACAGTCACCTGACTGGCGAGGACTGGTGGAGACAAATCAGGAGGTTTCAGCAGCCAACCACAGCTCAGCGGTTCGGTTTGTCAATCACTTCGCCACAGCCAATAGCTTAACTGGCAGCTGGGCTGAAGCCCCGCCCCCTGAGCTGTGCAGTCAAAGGGTTAATAAGAAATGGACAGATCATCTGGTAGCTTGATGGAAACCAGCCGAGCTTGATTTATTCTCCGTTCTACCTCCTGAGACACAGGCAAGGGACTCTTCACATGCAACAGACTGTGGCTTCAAATTAAACGCAGCATTTAATTATTCTTTACTTGACTTTTATTAAACCAGAATCATCTCCGCAGATCTACTAAACCTTTTTTAAAGTGAGTCCTGCCCAGATCAGTTAATCAGTGTTAGGTCAATCAACATAGATGCTGAATGAGAACAAAATCTTTAAAAAAAGCCTCTAATAAAAAACAAAAACAAAAGGTGCATTCAAAAAATATGAATGCACGGATCTAAATTTATTCTTGCTACAGAGGAGCCAGGAAAAAAAAAAAGAAAAAAACAGATACAAGAATTCAATATGAGCTATTGTTGCCTTGGATATTTGGAAACTGTATTATTTATGTTTAAAAAATTTAACCAACACAACATTTTACATGAATCAATACATACACACAATATACTAAATCAAGGAAATGAGGTTGGAAAAAAAAATAAAAAAAATAAAAATATATAATTATGCATGGAAACCATTATCTGTGTATACTAGTGATTTATTTGACATTTTATAATAATAAATATCATTATTATTATAAACAGGAAATCTAAATATAGAAAAGTTATACAAATCAACACACTATGATATTAAAGGGAAAAATAGTATAAAGAGATAAAAGGTGGAAAATAAAGAAAAAACAGAATTAAAGAATCAGGTGAAACAGAAAACAAGGGAAAAACACATTTTAGTTTCAGGAAATTAATTACTTCTTGGCCTTACTGCAGCAACAACGACTGTGCTAATGCAATTCTTTTTATCATTATTATTTATATATTTATTTTGTATAGTTAAGTTATGCAGTATTCTTTTTGTTGGTCATTGTTTTGGAACACCACAAACGATATGGCACATATCATTTATTATTAGGTTAATAATAAATTAAATTTTTGCAAGAAAACACATAAAAAACTGTTTTTTTTACTTATTTTTTACATATTGGAATAAACAATTTAATGTGATATTTTCAATCAGTTCAGACAGTCAATCAGACTGTTGTCCAGTCGAGGACATGATGAGATGATGCAACTCCAGCACGCTCTTACATCAGGGCTAACTGGACTGAGCCGTATCAAAGGGTTAAAGCCTCCAGCCTGAGCGTATACATACATGTCATTAAACGTGTACGACCCCACAAATCCTGCAGCCTCACTCTTCTTCAAGTGTCTTTTTTTTTTTTTAATACCACCCCTCCCCTCCCTGCCACCCCCACCTCTAACCTAAGTGGCAGGTGGGACATAAAATGTTGGGAGGTCTCAGGCGCAGGACATCAAAAGGATGCATCATGGGTGAGTCACCCCCACAGACTCCAGATCGCCGCCCTGCATCATGAAATCAGAGCGGCTGTGCATAAAACACTCGTGATGGAAAGTGGGATACGACTGGTCGCAGAGGAATGTAATCAAAGTGTGTTTTATTATGTTTCGCAGCAGGGCCGCAGGACACCGCAGCCCTTACCTCACACATCAGTCCGCTCGCTCCCTGTATGCAGGACGCACGCCGGCTTTGATTTTGGAGTGTGTGTGTCTGTGTTGAGATGAGTGTGCAGGCATTCCTCTCATTCGTTACATGAGTGTGCTGCGTGCCTGCATGCTTCTAAATGTTTGTCGGTGAGAGAACGCCTGGACTGTCGCTCGTAGCATTTGTCATACTTAAGGAACCAGACTGGTGTTTTTTTTGTTGTTTTTTTTTTTACACTGACTCTTTCACTGCAAGACTGTCAAAATCTACACTACCATTCAAAAGTTTGGGGTCACTCAGACAATTTTGCGTTTTCCATGAAAAGCCACATTTTTATTTACCATCATGAGTTGTAATATTATTCGAAAATTGTATTATATTAGCCTTCTGATGCAAAGAGTAAACAGATTGTACCATTAGAAACACTAGAATGATAGTTGCTGGAAATGGGCCTCTATACACCTATGTAGGTAGATATTGCATCAAAAACCAGACATTTGCAGCTAGAATAGTCGTTTACCACATTATAGCAATGTATAGAGTGCATTTCTGAAAAAAAAGCAGAAAACTTTTCTTTTAGTCCAAAAATGTCTTGTTATTCAAATAATCAATCATTGGCAATGACTGATGCTGTTTAAAGATGCTGGGCGTAAGGGTCCGTAAATCTCTGGCCAATCAGTGACACTGCCAGATCATCAGCTTGATAAGTTGAATTTGTTCCTCATTCAACAGTGACATCATCAACATTCATGTTTCTGTCCAGCTCCTGAGAGAAACAGCAGAAATAAAGCACAGCGAGTTTCACCAAATGGTGCGTTCCCACCCGACGGTATCGGCTAGGCCCTCCTTGTCTTAACTGGCCTTTTTTTGTGTTTCGATCACCAAACTCTGGTACCTGGTTCAAGTTTTGCTATAGCCTACAGTTGAGTTTTAAGAGCTTTTTCTCTTACAAATCAGCTACTGCAGGTATAAGATGCTGAGAAAACAGCAAAGGTGCAGCTGGACGGATAAATGATGAACTAAAGAGAAGAGCTAGGAGTCACTGGTCATTTTTTGAAGGCTCATTATTATGAGACACAACTATGACATTATGATGATAAAAGTATTCATTATAGTCACATTCAGAAACACTGAGTCTGTCACCAGTTAAAGGAAAGTTTCAAACAGAGGACGTCTGAAGGGAAAAGTGAGACCATCACGCCGTTTATGATGTTGTTCAAACCTGGCTGATTTCACACCCTCAAATCTGTGAATAAGCAGGTTTACAACTTTGTCTTAGAGGTACTGAATGTAAACAACAAAACTGAAATGAAGTCGCAACGTTTCCCCAGTATCGTTGGTCAAAATTGTTAATTATTGTCTGTATGGATCGGTTGGACCGAGAAAAACGCTTGAATTATTACCGATTTTATTACGAACCCGAGAGAAGAGGAAAGGAGAGTTTGTGACCAAACTGAACCAGGATTTACAGGCAAGAATGAATTCAAGTTTGTTTCTTGTCATTTTGATAAAATATTAATGACAGCAACTATTTTAGAGAGATATCACAAAGGCAATAAGCTTAATACACACAACCAGAAAACAAACTGGATAAAATAGGAAAATGAAAAACTCAATATTAAGTTCTATTCTTTTGCTGAATATCTGATTCTGGTTATATTTCATAGTCTGCTACAGAACTACAGCTCATACTGATCTTCACCACCTGTTAACTTCAGTTTTACAGCTTTTACTTTCAATCTCTGAATCATGTTGGGATTCGTGCGATAACAGTGGATATGAATCACAAATGTGTGACACACCCGTCTCTGATATTCATCAAGTGTGGTTAAAACATTTTTTTTCCCACCCTACCGCCCGGATGGTAGTCACTCAACAAAGAAGAAAGAGAAAAGAAGGGAAAGCGCAAGAGCTGAGTTATGGCAGCAGGGCTAAGAATGAAGCAACAATCAGGAGTAAGAGGAGACAGAGACGTCTGAAGATTTACTGTCACTTCCGTGGAATATGTATTCGAAGAAGTCATTCGAGGGAGAGTTTCTGGAGTAGTGGGTTACAATTCACCGGTCGCCTTTCACAGCGAGCTGCGGAGGAAAGTGTGCCAAGGGGGATGGCCGCTATGTCAGGAATCTGAAAAAGCCCAAAAATCTAAAAGGTCCACCATGACCAAAAGGCTGAACCACCTTTACACAACAGATCGCTACCTCTGCATATCCACTTTCAGGCTTGTACACACACCACTGCCCTTCCTGAAACGCCAGGAGCTGCTGCCATAGAGCGGAGGAGGGTGACGGAGGGAGAGAGCGAACGCAGGGGTTTAGGTTTTAGTGCCATTTATAAAGCATGGCCCTCTGCCTACCTCATAAACTCTGCATTATTCTGGGAAAGCAGGAAACCGGCTGGACTTCAGGAGAGAGGAGACAGGGTGGAAGAAAAAGGGGGGAAAAAAACACATACATACACATATATATAGCTCTGCTTTTACTCATTCCAGTGTTCAGTTTCTTGTGTTTCAGCATCACTCCTCATCTGAATTAAAGTAGGTTTAATGAGATTATATGTCCCAGAAATGACACTGTTATCTTCACCTTTATTATTAATTCCATCAAATGATATTGCGTGAATCTATTGATTTACAAACTGATCCATGTTTCAAGCCTCATTGGAGCTGACTCCTCTAGTCGCGCCTTTTTATATTCTACACTGAGTACGTCAGCGTCATCCACAGCTGTGAGACAACTGGGTTTTCTGCAAGGAGATTTGAAGTAGGACATTTCAAAAATGGGTAAGTTAAGCAAGTAAGCATTTTCCACCCTGAGCTATAACATAAATAAAAATATATAATAATAACATTGCATAGTCTTGACACAGTGGGTGTACCTCATTTTAGCAACACTCGTTTTTTCAAACAGAATTTGACTCCCTCCCTCAGTATCAGTGCAGATAGAAAGCAAAGCATTACGTGTCCAATAGAATAGAATTAACACTCAGAGTGAATAAGTCCCAAGAACCCAATTGACCATAATTCTTTCACCAAAATCCTTTGACAATCTGCTTAAATACACAGAGAACAAATTACTGATAGGAGACAAGTGAGGAACGAGACTTAGATAAAACACAGACTGTATATATAATGGACGGATAGTCTCTGTGACATCACCCGTTGGTTTTTGGACTGTGATTTTGATGCAAAAATGAAGGTATTGCCATCTTCATTTTGGCAAATCAGAGGCCTTAGAGATGCATGGTTGGTGGTTGCAGCCGCCCAAGTGTCAGATCTGTGTCATACTACCTTGAACACAACAAAAATCTGCACCCAGACATGGTGGCATTTGGGTTTCTGATCCAAATCTGACATCCATAACAAATAAAATGCAGCTACCACAGCCATGGTTGATGAGAGAATAACAGATGGTAAATAAAATAGCTTCGGATACCCACAATGATTTTGTCCTCCATTTGTGTAACGAGTGCCTGGTGTAACTACTACGGTGACATAGAACACCACATCAGCGCGTATTGGATGTCATGGCACAGCGTCATGCGATGGCGCTACAAAAGTTGAAATTTTCAACTTCAAGCGAATCTGTGATAAAGCGACATTGTGTCCATCATGTCGCTTGTAGCATTGTCGCATTTCATCGCACCAAGTGTCATGTTCCATGTAAACGCACTGTTAATGTTTCTACCTCACACAGATGCCAAATATATTATATGAATTATAATACTATTACAGACTTTGGTACTAATTCATTAGCTTGCTAAGTTAATGAGCCAGACACTGATGCATGCTAATCACTTAAATAAGATAATGGAAATACACTCACCAAAAAACAATGGAGCAGAGAGTCCTTCTTCACTTATTTGATAATGATGTTATTGATAATGAAATTGATGTTATTTGATACTTATTTGATATGTGAATCTAATGTAACAAAAGGCAGAAACAGCCAGAGGTGAAGTTTGCTCACTCATTAGCTTATGAACTGTTAGCATCAAGCTCAGCAGCAACCTGTTGGCTAGCTGTCACTGTTCACCTTTAATAATGCATATTTATGCTGAACTTGAAAACTCAATGAAATGTTAAAAAACTACCTTCCACTTTTATAATAAGTAAAATTATCTACAGTATGTAGATCAAACTTGCACAAGGGTGTAAAAATGTTGTTTTGCTGCTGTAAAGTTTCAAATTTAACATGGGAGTCTATAGGGATTGACTCACTTTTACAACCGGCCTCAAGTGGCCATTCAAGGAACTGCAGTTTTTGGCACTTCCTGATTGTGTTTGCTGCTCAGTACCAGAGTTTGCCCCTTGATAGGTAAACAAAGTTAATAAGATTTCTTAAAATTAGCATACATTTTAGTTCACAGACTGGTGAAAAGAAGTTGACTGAATAATGAACAGATGAAATGAAAAGAAATAATCGTGAAAGTAATATATGAATTCTCTATACAGCAATACAGAAGCATGTCTATATTCCAACAGGGCTGTCGAATATAGGGCAGGTAATAACCCTAACCCCCTGACATTAACCCCTGACCCCTAATCCTAACCTTCTAACCCCTGCCCGCTGACCCCCAACACAAACCTGACCTGTGGGAACATAGTGACGACCTAATACACGACCCAACGCCATACAAGCAAGAAATCAGAAACAAGATTCCAAATAAATGCTACATGTTTCCGTCAACATATTCTGATGCATTTTGAAATATAATCTTAGAAATGTTTGATGGAAACATCCATCCATTCATTTTCTAAGGCAACAGTGCTACCCACTGCCCCACCATGTTACCCTTGATGAACAGCAAAATTAGATGAGCAACATATAAGATGGAAACAGCTTTTTAGCAAACATTTAACTCATTTCTTTAATATACTTTTCAACAACAGTTGACATGAAATAATTCTAATTTGCCCATTTGAAATCTCCATTTTTTCTCGTTGATGACTATTTTTGTTTCTGGACTTTTCTAACTAATTCGCATTTTTGGTTTTGTGAGATTTGAAAACTTTGCTTCAAATTTGCTTGTAAATGGAAACAAGTGTTTGTTGGAACTGTAACTGTAACTGTGACTCTCTCCCAGTAAATTACTGGGAACACATTCCAGACACCTCTAAATTGCCCATAGGTGTGAATGTGTGAGTGAATGGTGTGTGTGCCCCATGATAGGCTGGAGACCATCTGGGGTGTATCCCTGCCTCTCGCCATAACGCGCTGGGATAGGATCCAGCAGACCCCTGTGACCCTAATGAGGAATAAGCGGGTATAGAAGATGACTGACATTCCAGACACCGCTCTGGAACATTCCCGTCTTCTTGCTCCTGTTCACATCTGACATAGCTGTGTCAGTAACAGCTGGAGGAAAGACGAACGAAAGACGTTGGTGTTCACTCTCAAACTCAAGGTGCTGCTGTCGGATTAAGCTGCATCATCAGCATCATCAGGTTTCAAAACACAAACAAACTCTTCATGTGTTCTTCCCAGTAATAACACAGCACAGACCTACTGGCATATTCCTTGTCATTTTATTGGATCTTCAGGTGGACGATTTCTCAGAAAATTGATACTGGCTCCCGTTCATACAGCATCTTCCAGGAAAACTGCTGGAACATTTCTGGGAAAGGCTGAAGACAGAATAATTCTCCCGACTATGTGGCTTGTGTATTATACATAATAAACAATATACATTATATATACATAAAACAAACGGAAATTCCGTATTTTGCTGACTTGAGACAGCAGTTTCCATGTGGTTTATCTTGATGCACCAGCTCCTAATATTCCCAGAACAGCAACAGCTTCAAACCCAACATCATTCAGCTTTTCTTTTTGCCAGTTCTCTGAAAGTTCTGTTCAAATTTGGGACGCGTTTGGATGGAAACTTGGCTACTGTCTTGAAAGACGGTGAATTACTGCACTGGAATTAAGACAGAAATGATTTATTGATTTGTTAAGGAAATGGAAACTCACTAAGTTGTTATTTTTTCAGAAAATAGAAAAATAAACTTGATAGCTAATAATCATGCTGATAAAAGCTGGATAATGCTTTGAAATGCACTGTCACAAGCACTGTCATAAGAATATTGAAACAGCTGATGTCTTCTTTCTTTCCCGCTTTTCTTTCCCTGCCAGTCTTCTTCCTTGTCTTCCCCCGGTACACCAGGAGGTCTATGTTTAGACAGGATAGAGTTCTTCAGGGCCAACATGGATAAAGCTCCCTCTGGTCTCTGCATGGCGAATGTGTCAACGGAGAGAGTTATAAGCCCCGCCCTCCCCGCCGCCCCCACCTCCTCCTTGGCAAGTGGCAGCCAGTCAGCTGATTTGTGCTGCTGAGGGGATTTGGTGTTCCACGTAGGCTATTTAAAAAGCACCAACACCTCTCCCTCGCTCTGTCTCTCTTTTCCACTCACTCACTTTTTCACTATCTCGTGCACTGGCTGTCTTACAACCACATAACACACCCCTCACCCATTCCCCTATTTTGCTCCGCGCTCTTTCTTCCTCCCTCTGTCTATTTGTCTTTTTTTTCTGCTCCCTCTTTGCCTCGATGCCTGTTGCTGCGTTTATTTCCTCTACTGTATCTCTCTGTCCGTCCACTTCTTCGGCTTCCACATCATCTTCCGGTGGTTCGGGATTTTGCACACAGTGAAGTTTCAGGTTGAAATCCAGCTATTTGGCTAACAGAGGTGTGGGAAGTAGGATTTTGGTCTTTACTTATCTGAATGAGATGGCGATGAGATTGATGGCGAACGTCTGATTACTTGTAGTAACTGCAACGACTCGGTTAGAGATGATTGCATGCATGGTTAAAAGGAAAATTGACTGTTTCTACTTGGAAAGATGATGTGAACCTTCTTGTAAATCTAAATCATACATTTTTCCACTCCACAATGACCCTGGTCTGCCTGAAGCAAATAACATCTCCAGACTCATATACAGTTATCAGAGAGTTATAAAATTACTGCATTTCTGTAGAATTAACCTACATCAATGTTGGAGAATAGGGCTGGGTTATAAAAATGGTTATATTAATCAATATCAATAATTGTTGATGATGTTATTTTAAATAAGTAAATATTTGGTGCCATTTTACAGTGATAGCTACCTACTTTTAATACATAAATGTAGAGGTGGAGATATAGCTAAAGCATATATTGCTATAAACTATTTTATATCAGTGAATTAAATGATTAAGGACAATTAACTATCTATCTTTACCAGAAAAAAGGCTGAATCTAACTACTTTATATTCAACTTGATGTTAAATGGATGATTCATTATCAAGGGAAATATTATGTTTATGAGCCAAGAAGTAGCAGCATTGCTTTGTTTGTTTTTTTCCCGCAAACCTATTTTATTGGACTATTTTCCTATTGTATTGATATGTTGATATTGACGATATTACAAGGTGTGTGTTGGCTTTGGGACTTCTTGCAGCGGTGTAACCTTGTGATTACAGAAGTAGTGAAGCATGAGCAGCACGTTTGAGAAGCAGCAGCTAGTGATCAGTGTTGGGTTCAGGTGAGACGTTCAGGCGCAGCGTCACACACCTAAAGTGGCAGCACGCAGACTTGAGTTATAAATGACATAGTTACGCCTGTGTGATGCAGCCAGGACACAAACTGCATGGAGCCAGCGTCCTGAACACAATAAAATGAGAACACGTCTGTCCAGACGAGGTCAGATGGTATTAAGACCAAAAGCAGCACAAGTGAAAACAGTTTGAGGTTCTGGGCACAGATTAGAGCTGGCCGAAATGGAAGAAACATGGAGTATGTGTCAAAAATCGATCAGCACAGCTGTTTTAAACTTTTTGCTGAATGGCCCTTCGTTGTTTTGCCAAATCCTCATCAGCACAAGCAGCAGCTACAGAACCTGAAGCTGATGCCAACACGAAAAAATCTCAAAATACAAAGCCACCGGCAGCACAGCTGACTCACAGATTTGTCTTTAGAAATAATGACTCAGTCTTTTTTTAATGGGACAGTTTGGCTGGAAAAAACTCACCAGAGATTGTTGTTGCTCCAGCTTTAACTTCTGGATATTCATCAGCTGCTAAATATTCCAAACTGGACCCAACAGCTTTGCTGCATCTTTCTCTGCCACCATTACTGAACTACGATTTGAACACACTACAACTCAAACTAGCAACAACCGCAACATCATTGTTCCCTGCCACACCCCCGGTTCTCTGATTGGATAGGTTAAGGTTTGTCCGGAGAAAAAATGCAGAATATACCGGAAACTCAGACAGAGACTCAAAGAAAATGGAAATTGAGCGAACATACGTAGGAGGGCGGAGCCAAACTAAGGCTTAGGTGAGTTTGTGTTGTCATGAGTGTTCTCAGCTAACGTTAGCTAGTGCTGCAGCCTGCTGTTTCTGAATATTATGGAAAAAATAGATCTTTACAGAGAAATTAGTGAATCCCACAACCACAAATAAGTTTTAATGCTCGTTTGACAATTTTTTTTTTCTCGAAAGAGTAATTGAGCTTTTGTAAGATAGAAACAACTTTGTCAAACACCAGCTGTCAGAAAGAATTGAAAGAATTACTACAGTTTGCCAAATTGAAACTATTTCCTGAAAATGTTTCTTTTAGTTTTTTTTTTTTTATTCTGGACTCGAAAATATGGCTCTTTACAGGTCTACCCAAATCAAATACCCAGAATCCATGCAGGTCTGGGTCCATGTTTATTAATAGCCATTGGTATTGGGCACTGATTACACATAATAACCGACAACCTATTAACTTTGAAAAGTCTGAATCTGTATGTTTTCTTGAATCAGTGTTTCCCTTCTGGTGCATCGCTATGACTCTTTTATGAGTGTTCTTGTGTTGTGTTGTTTGGAAAGCACTTATGCTCCTAGCTTGAAAAGTGATATATAAATAAAATTCATTGTTAATGCTATTATTCTCCAAACCAGTTGATGGAAACATGACTAATTCACATTTTCTTTCGAAAGTTTGCCTAAAAAATATTTGACAAGTAGAAACACTGATGCAGACAATTGATAAAGTTGGTTGAAGGGCTCACTGTACCATTCTTAAGATCAAGTTGATGATTTTAGTTAAAACATAGTTGATAGCTACACGTGTTTGGTGTCCTCTTATAGACACACTGGTCCACAAGTGTAAAGGCAGTTTAGGATGTAGAAATCCACCTACAGTAAAATATATTGTAATAGTTGCAGTACACAGCAGTTCTGTGTTTCTAGAAGTGTTTTTTTTTTGTGCGTGAATGTGTTTGCATTTACACAAACACGCAAAGATGTAGATACTGTATCACACACTGCACTGTAACACATACTCTTTCCAGCCATGCAATACTGCAGGCTTTACATTCTGGGAGTGTCTCCAGAGCCCGGACGCCTCTGTCAGCAGCGGCTGCATTTACCCTGTTACATTTACAACGGAAACAAAAACATGGCCTTGGGACTTCAAGGCAATATATAACGCAAGGGTGTATATCAGTGTGTGTGTGTGTGTGTGTTTGCCTTTTCCAATTTATAGTTTATAGGTGCGTGCGTGTGTTAAATGTGTTCAGGAAAAAGACAGAGCAGAGAGTTATCTGTTATTTCTCAACGTTAGAGCAGATTCCTTAAAGCGAGACATGTACAGAAACTGGGCGGCTGAATAAGAGGAGATACCAAAAATGGTCTAAGAAAACAACAGAGCAAATGAGTGGAAGAGGGATCTGGTAAAAGGAAAAAAAGTGATATTAACATGAAGCAGCAGGGAATGAATGAGAACATAATACATGTTGCCCTGTTATTAGTCCCATGAGTGTTGAACATTAGGTGAAAAAACACCAAATAAGCTCAATGATAGAAAATAGGACAAAGGACGTTTCTTAAATGCTCTAAAAGCAGGAGGTTATAAACTCTGTGTCCTTATAAGGAACAAACTGGCCTGTGTGGATCTGTCAGGGGTGTGGCATAGTTTATCAGCTTGTATTTTGGCTACTGGCAAAACCGTTCAGCCCGATCTGATTTGAGTCACACATTTGATGACTTCAGACTTCAACGTATTCAAAATAAAAGACGCTTGATGTAAATGACTTATGACTTCACTTGCCCATGATTCTCATGACTTGACAGATGTGATAAAACTCCCAAAGAGGGAGAATCTCAACTGGTGCCAGCAGTGCATCAACAGGCTGAGTTAAAATGGTACCATATACTGGAAGGTCAGTAGTGCATGTTGTGATATACTTTTGATAGGTTTTTATAACTTTATGTTGGCAAATTACTCATGTAGAGTTTTCCTAGTGACAGACAGACCAGAGGAGAATGAGTAAAGAACTAAGACAGTTTGCATAAAACACAATTTTATAGGAACTAACTTCCTAACTTCCCATATCTTATATGATGACTATAATGGAATGTGCTGTCATTTTTTTTTCTTTTTAAATGAAGTTTTAATCACATTTTTACAAATCTCTTTTTTTTCTTTTTTTTTTTTTTTTTTTTTTTTTTTTTTTTTACATATTTGTAGTTTTTAAAATATCTTTAACCAGATTAAAGATTTTAGTCATCAGATGTCTGGATCTTAAGTTATTAAATGTTTTAGAATTAGCTTCCACAATTAGCCCAGGTAGATTGCCAAACAGCTTAGGAGAAACACAGATGTTTAAGGTGAACTTGCTTCTTTTAAGTGTTTGTACTAGTTTTAATTAGCTGGTCTGTTTTTTTAGAGAAAGGATAAAACCTTCTGAATGACAACACTGAAGAAATCTGAACCAGGAGAAATTAACTGACTCCATAACTACTTAACTACTACTACTTACCATCTTAACTACTCCATCTTTTGTTATTGTTTTGATTGAGACCCCTAGTGTCAAAAATGAAAAAAAAATATTGTGGATTTAATCCTCATTTATGCTTGACACTAATCTGGTCGAACAATACTCTGTCCTACCTTTAAGTTGTACAGAAACTTTTCCTTTGATAAGAGTTAACTCACCGACAATTGTTCTTTTTAAAGTTAAAGTCCCACTAATCGTCACATGC
Organism: Lepturacanthus savala; assembly: GCA_030544235.1. Classification (NCBI taxonomy): domain Eukaryota; kingdom Metazoa; phylum Chordata; class Actinopteri; order Scombriformes; family Trichiuridae; genus Lepturacanthus; species Lepturacanthus savala. The sequence goes on from CM060481.1 coordinate 6,685,984, forward strand.
AAAAATTGTTCTCAAAAGTTGACCAATCCCCTGAGGAAGTGGTGGGCAGAGCTGCCACACCCAGGAATCATTGGGTAATATAACAACTCAAGTCCAACCACAAATACTGAGTACCAAGTACCAAATACCATATACAGTAGGTAGCAGTTTTACAGATTTTGGTATTTGGATTGAAGCCCCAACCTCCCAGTCTCAGGGCATACGTGCTACCACTAGGCCACTGAGCTGTTCCGGCTTTAAATTACAGATATTCTGCAACGCATCTTAATGTTTGACGTAATGTTAATGTTCGGTGTAATTTTCATGTCATCAACAGTTAGTTTAATGAATTTGAATGTTATTAAAAAAAACTTACAATGATAACAGTATTTTTGAAAAAAAAAAAAAACTTAAAATGCACTGTTCCAAATTATTACGCACAACAGACTTTTATAACATTTTATAGGTTGTTGTGAACTGAAAATGCTCATCTTTTGAATTTGCAGCATTAGGAAGTCATATTTACTGAAATCAAAAGCTATTTCAATCAAAAACATCTTAACAGGTCAAGTTACATTTTAACATAAGACTTATTTGCAGGATGTCAGAATAGCCTCCCAGAGCTGCTGTTTGAATGTGAACTGCCTCCCACCCTCAGAGATCTTTTACTGGAGGATGCTCAAAATATTGTCAATAGGGTTGAGGTCAGGGGAGGATGGAGGCCACAGCATGAGTTTCTCTCCTGCCAATGATGCAGAGGTATTCCTTGCAGCATGAGATGGTGCATTGTCATGCATGAACATGATTTTGGTACACAAAACATGTTTTTTCTTTTTGTACCATGGAAAAAAGAAACTCCACATACTTGACAGAGGTCATTTTCACATGGTCAGGAACCCTAAAGGGGCTGACCAGCTCTCTCCCCATGATTCCTGCCCAAACCATGACTCCACCACCTCCTTGCTGCCGTTGCAGCCTTGTTGGGACATGGTGGTTGTCCACCAACCATCCACTACTCCATCCATCTGGACCACAACACTCATTAGTGAACAAGGCTGTTTGAAAATTAGTCTTCATATATTTCTGGGCCTACTGCAGTCATTTCTGCTTGTGACCATTGTTTAGGGGTGGCTGAATAGAAGTTTTACGCATAACTGTGACCTTTAGAGGATCCTACACCTTGATGTTTGTGGGACTCCAGAGGCACCAGCAGCTTCAAATATCTGTTTGCTACTTTGTGACAGTGTTTTAGCAGCTGCTCTCTTAATCTGATGTTTTAGTCTGGCAGAAACCTTCCTCATTGTGCCTTTATCTACACAAACCTGTGTGTGCTCTGAATCACTCTTAACAGTACAATGATCATACTTAATATCTAAGGTTTTCATATGTTGTCCAAGGCATTGAACTACTTCACACTTTTCAGCAGCATAGAGATCCGTTTTCTTTCCCATATTGCTTGGAAATGGTTGTCTGCTTAATAATGTGGAACACCCCTGTTTAAGTAGTTTTACCTTAATTGGGCTCACCTCACAAACTAATTATCAGAGGTGTTTGAGATTTATTTCAATGATCCAAGGAGCCCTGATACACAATAACATCCATGAGTTTAATTGAAAAACAAAAAATGTAATCTGGGCGACATGGTGGAGCAGGGGTTAGCGCTGTTACCTCACAGTAAGAAGGTCGCAGGTTCAAGACCTCCTGGGTCTGGGACCTTTCTGTGTGGAGTTTGCATGTTCTGCGTGGGTTTTCACCGGGTACTCCGGCTTCCTCCCACAGTCCAAAAACATGCTGAGGTTAATTGAAGACTCTAAATTACCCATAGGTGTGAGTATGTGAGTGAATGGTGTGTGTGCCCCACGATTGGCTGGTGACCATATGGGGTGTATCCCTGCCTTTTGCTGTAATGCGCTGGGATTGGCAGCAGCAGACCCCTGCGACCCTAATGAGGAAAAAGCGGGTATAGAAAATGAGATGAGATAATAATTTGGAACGTAGTGTATATTTAAATTTGTGCTTGCTTGTTCTGACATTGTCATTTATGTAATAGATTTTTTTTTTCGACTTGAAACAAAAATACATTAAAGATAAGAAATAAACCAGAATAAAACAAAAAAGCTCCAAATATTTCTCAGTTCGCTAATGTTGGTGCAGAAATCATGAGAAAACATGTATCGTCTTCTGATACACGTTTCTCAGTAGACTACCTTTCACTATAGTCATTTTTAATTTGAACTTTAACTTTCAAATAATACCTTCAACGTCTTATGTGCCTGCAATGGCATGGATCGTGCGTGTGAACCGGACGCAGCGTCAAACATGTGTGAACACATCTGGGTGAGCAGACACAACATTGCAGTATAAACTGAACAGTGCACATCCATTTTGGACCGTATCCGGTCTTTAACTGTAACATCTGCGTGATGCAAAGATCAAGTGGAAAGGGTAAAAGTTTGGCCCACCGACTGTGTTTAACTGTCGTAATTACAATTTATGTGACACAGGTATGTTAATGATGTGTGTGCAGTGCTGCATGTATGTTGCTATTGTTTGATGAAGGGAACGAAAACCGCTCAGACTGGACCAAAGTTCCTGTTTGGATGAAGCGTTTGAGGATCCATCTGAGGTTTGAGGCTGGTTTATACTCACAAATCTCAGAAACTGACAATCCACAGCACAGACTCCACACGACAGAACGAATCACTGTTTAAACTACTTTCATTAGTTTTTGTAAAATTATGAGTCTTCCAGGAGATTTTTTACGATATTGAATTTTGATTTTATTCATTTATTACATTTTTGCACAGTCTGAGCTTCATGTCACTGCCCTGCTGACTCTATAATGTACCTGGTGTGTTGATTTAAAGCTTCGTGGAGAAGCAGATTTCAGTTTTGATGCTGAACATATGAAACCTGCAGATATATATGATATATATTGCCTTTTTCCTTTTCATCTTCTTTTCTGAACACTTTTCCTAAGGGGACACTTATCCCCTTTTCTTCCCATTGTCTTCAACTCCTCATCTTCCCATTTTTACCTCTTTCCAATTTCTTCTTTTCTTTCCTTCTCAGTTTCCTTGTCTCCTAATGTCTATCTTTCCACTATAAATCTGGACTTCATCCCTCCCTTTTATTCTTTTCATTTTACTCCTTTCACACTTTTCTCCACCACTTTTTTAATTCCCACTTTTCCATTCACTTCTTCTACTTAAGTCTTTTCTTTTCATTTTACTGGTATCAGGATTTGAAGCTCCACATTTACTGCAGGGACCATCATTGTAATAGATGCATCACTTTAAGACGTATAGATGCGACGCAGTCATGTCTGCAACCTTCCTCCCTCCTCCCTTGCCCTTTTATTCATCTCTGTCTGTTTAACTTTGTATGTGTGTGTGTGTGTGTGTGTATGTGTGTGTTTGTGTGTGTGTGTGTGTGTGTGTGTGTGTGTGTGTGTGTGTGTGTGTGTGTGTGTGTGTGTGTGTGTGTGTGTGTGTGTGTGTGTGTGTGTGTGACAGCCACTGCCTCCGTCCTCCATCGTCCTGGTGGGACAGCAGGAGCAGCTGAATAAGCTCATTGTGGTCCTGTGGGGAGTGCAGGTGCACCTCTTCTTCTTCACCTCCGACCCTCGGCCCTCGACCCCACAAAGCCATTTGTGAACTCTATTTACTCCAATGAAACTGCAGTCCATTACCAACATCTCTGCTCTCCCTTTCTCTCCCCATTTTCTACTCCTCTCAAGAAACCAATTAGCGACAATACAAGTAGGTTAGACTCTCTATTCAGAGTGGGCATTGTTGAACACAATACCAGGAAGTATTGTGAGCTAACAATTAGTGGCACTGGGGCAGTGTAGAGTGTCACTGACATTGTTGAGAGCCGCACAAGGCCGGGTTTGTTCCCAAAGAAGGAGTTAGACAGGGGTGGAGGCAGCGAGCCGAGGGGTTCCCAGGTGCTGAATTAGCCCGCACTCGGCCCCTGTGTCCCAGTCACACAAGACGCTTATCTGTGGCGGGGCTCAGGATACAAGAATGTGTCCCCGAGAGGGCGTGTTGCTTTCTGTGGATGTAGATGTTTATGTTAGCGGTAACTCTACCTGGATGGGATTGTGTGCGCATGCATGCATTCCTGCATTTGTGTTTCAATGAGCGTATGAGCCCGAAGTGTGTGAATGTGCGTCGGGTTACAGCTGACTTTTTTTTCCCTCTCTCTCTTTCGCTTTTTTGTGCCGATTTGCAGTTGATCAGGCTCCGTGTGCGGATATGAGCAGAGGTGTCGGCTCGGGGTCTTCACTTCACCCCCGTGGCATCTGGGTCACAGACCCCCTGGGCCTTAAAGGTCCCAGATGTGCACTTTTCTGGGTTTTATTTAAAATAACAATAGCGCAATCTCAATCTCTTCCTTTCTTCTTTTTTAAAATTTCTGCTTAATTTACCCCAGTAGGCTTTAATTGCCACTTGTTGTGTGTGTGTGTGTGTGTGTGTGTGTGTGTGTGTGTGTGTGTGTGTGTGTGTGTGTGTGTGTGTGTGTGTGTGTGTGTGTGTGTGTGTGTTGTCATTTTCGGTCCGTCTCATAAATATTCATGAGCCTCTTTTGTGATTGGCTGCTGGGAACCTCTAATGGCATGACATCACAAAGTCAAGGAAGTACAAACGAGTTTCTAACTCCAGGCTGTAAGCATTTCTCTGTTTTCTGATTGTTTCATGCATGGGGCAGTTTTTTATTAATTTTACTCTAGATTTTATCTAGAGTAAAAAACAAACAAACATGTCTATTGGCATGATATGAGACCTTTAACCCACACTAACGCTAATGGGACTCTAGCCGCCACGTGAGGGTCTTCCCCCGCTGCTGTTAAGAGACTTCACCCGGCTGGTGACTCCTTGCCAGAAGGTCACGACCAGAAGGGCAAGGGTTCAGCCATCATTGTTATCCCGCCCACCCCCGACACCCCAACCCCCCTCCGCCCCCCCTGCCCCCGCTGCACCATGACATCATCGCTCACACACAGCCAGCAAGTCTGGCGGAGGAGGGCCGGCGGCAGCGTGGAGACACAGCCGCTGACAGCTGACACTGTTTGGCCGCAGCCTGAATACTCAGCTCTGTTCAGTAATGAGAAAACTAAGACGACCGTGAGATTTCATCAGTCCTGTCCGACACAATTAGCCATTCCAGGTAAAAAAAATGGATTCTCAGTAGAGGTCAGGAAGAGAGGAGCTGTAATCCAGTAGCGTCCTTTTTTTTTTTTTGTGAGACAAATTAGCCATTTCAGGAACACATCTGGTAATTATCATGGTAAACCTCAGTATAGTTGAAGCTCCGGAGCAGCTGACGGCAGAAAAAGGACACGCTCACGCCTGCAGTTTGTTTTCTTTGATCTGAATCAGGCCTGAGGCCTGACTCACAGGATGATTAAATTAGCTGCCAGGAGCTATTTTTACTTCACAGGGCTTTACTTATAGAATCTGAAATTATCCTGATAATGTAATAATCCTACTTTTGTGAGACAAAACCCCAGTTTACACGGATTCTTTTCTGTAATATTTTAGCGGAAGGCAGTAGTGGGAGAAGGATTCAAATCCTTTACTTAAGTGAGTACTGATACCACGCTGTGATACTTCACTACAAGGAAAAGTCCGGCATTCAAAACCTCACTTTAGTACATTATTAGTTTTAGTAGCAAAAAAGTACAAACTGCAGAAAAAGATCCTGTCAGTGTTGTATGTGATGTTTGAAGGTTAAGCTGATTTTAACTACTTTAATTATGCATAATTTTATATAACTTCATCATGTTTTTCCTGTTAGAACCACATATCTCTACAAAGTTCAAACATTCTGTTTTCTGCTTTGTGACGCAGCTTTTTTTCCAGCTAATCCAAGAAAAGGCTTTTAAATAGATTATTTATCTTACAAAGTAGGAGCACTTTCTCAACCCATAAAAGGATATTTAATCCTTCACTTTAATTTAGATTTAAGTACTTTACTTGAGTAAATGTACTTAGTTACTCATGAAACTCCTGCACTTTTTCTTCCTCTGTGCTTACATCAGCAGGATCCTGGAACTGAAAACTGATGTGATGATTAGTCCAAGATGTTCATCAGCTGAAGCTGCAGCTGGACGTCGTCTGTCACAGACACCAGATAAAAGCCTGGAAACAGAAGAGTGAGTTTCTGCCACAGCATGAGAGCAGCTGCACGGTTAGATTTAGATTTATATATGTAGAAAAACCTAATACTGGGGATTAAAGATGAGCTCGCTTCATTGTTTTTTGTTACAGACTTAAAGGGACAGTTCAACCCAAAGTCAAAGTTTTTTTTTTATCCATTGTTGCTGAGTTTTGGAGTCAATGCTGTGGACCAGGAGACATCCAGATGTTGATACTAAAAGCATCATATACATACATTTATTACATGATTTATGATTCAAAAGAAAATTGTTCCTACTATAGGTAAAACTACTCGCAACAACTGTGGATTATCTTCAGTAACCAGGTCATGATTTATGGAAGCAGATGTTGCTGTTGAGTTTTTCAGATGTATTCTGGGTGTCTCCAGTTCTAGTTTGCTAAAGAAGAAGCAGACGTCTCCGAAACTCAGCAACTCACACCAAAACTAAAAATCTCCACAGGTAAGGCGAAAAATATGTATGGAGCTTTGGTTTTGGGGTGAACTGTCCCTTTAAGTTGGAAGGACAGTCAGAAAGCAAAAAATCTTATCAGCATCTTTGCCTAAATACATAAAGACAGCAGATTCCTGTGAGATGGAAGTGAAACAGGTCTCAGAACATGAGGCTCAGCTCTTTGGTGAAAGTCTCAGCAGCTCCAACTGTTGCCAAGTGTCAAATGTCTGCTCTGATTTTTTTACTTCGTCTTTGATCAGAAACTTCTTGGTTTTGATGAGGATTTTGGCCATTTTAAACTATTTTATTCAGGCACAAGTCGTTCACAAGCTTCTGGTTGTGTTTAGACAACGTTTGACAGTTAAAAGCTTTGGCTTCTTCACCTAAAATTTCTGTTTATATTTCTCAAAACAGGGATCAGGAAGATGATCATTTTGGTAGCAAAACCAAACCTCAGGTATCTGTACAATCTGTGTTTCAGAATTTAGGAAACAGCAGGGCCTGATGGAAAATATGTTTCTGAGTCATCTATATACATTTACTCAAGTACTTTACTTGAGCACATATTGCTTTATGTTATTTTATACTTCTACTCCAATACATTTCAAAGGAACTGTTGTATTTTTTACTCCATCAACATAAATTTTACAGCCTTAGATACTTTCCAGGTTCAAATTTGTCTTAACAAAATGATGAGCTTATTAATTACTTAATAATCACTAGCTTCTGTCCTCATGTGTAGTTCTGCTGCTGCTCATGTTTCACCAAAAATGAAACTTCTAAATATTCCTCACATGGTTTCACATAAACCACTGTTTGAGGCACAAAGAGGAAAAACTTAAAAGAAAAAGAAATACTTAAAAATATGTATCAGAACAATTTTCTTATTTTCTATCCAATCATCTCAGACCCTCAGATACATAAATGACCTCAAATTAGTTCACATTAGCTCCAGCTACAGTAAAATGTTGCTTTTATATTAACTGTTAAATATTTTTAATAAATCAATCACAACACAAGAAATACTTTTACTTTAGTACTTTTAATATTTAGCTGGCAAAACTAACAACGAAACTTTAATAGTTAGCTGGAAAAAGTAAAATTTTCATAGTTAGTTGGGAAAACTAAATGTATAATTGTTACCTGGAAAAAGACATTTAGCTTGGAATTTTAATGGTTAATTTGGAAAATGTGTGTACTTTAACTCAATTAGGATTACGAAAGATGGATTTTAACTTGTAAATTTTACTAGTAAATTTTACATATTAGGAGAAGTTAGAAGTATTTTTCATTTCTTGTGTTAATACTGGTAATTAAACTAACTCCAGACGCAATAGTGTAAGTTTTATAGTATTTTTCCACCTGTATGATTACTCTTAAAGGTTGTGAGATCATTTTGATTATTTCCTCTGACGTGGGAACATTGGTTTTACCCGCTGGACGAGTTCTTCCTCCGACTCCCGCTGAGGCTTTTACTAACTTCCCCGACATGACCTGCATCACGTGACAATGATCCCAGATCCTGTTGGAGACGGTTGACAGTCGAGGTTCCTTTTGTCCTGTTGGTTCTGGCCGGTTACCCCAGGCAACCCCCTGTTAGGTTTGAGTGGTGTGACAGGGAAGATGTGGGGCAGTGGGAGCCGCTCCTGCTCCTCTCCACACTGGATCCCATTGTACAGCCGTCCCCGACGACCCTGTTCTATTCCTGGCTGCCCTTCTCCTTCTATCAGTCCCCTCTGCTGACAGATTGTTTGTCCTCCTCTTTTTCTTTCACCAATTAATTCATTCATTGATTTCTGTTTTGTTTATTTGGCTCAGAGTCCCCTTTTGTCCCTGCCGCTTTCTTTCCTTGACAGCAGATAGAAATCTGGGTCACGGCTTCCAGAAACTCGTCGCGTTCTCGCCGGCTCTCGAGGTAGAAAATGCCAGATGAGGAAAGTGGGAACAGGCGGCATGTGTCGCAGAGCCTGCAACATTTTTGTAAAAAAATATAAATTTGTGCAGCGAGGAGCCAAATAACAGCCAGAAATTGAAAACGAATGAGGCTGAAACTGAAAATGGAAAAAAAAACAGAAGAGGTACGACAGGTCTATTAAAACTCTGGAGAGGAGCAGGAAACACAAAAACACTGTTTTCGCATACGACAGCAAGTAAATTCTATCATCTTAAAGGAAAATTCCAGTTTGTCTCCATCATTTCTCAGACTTATTAACACTGGGATCATCAGGTTGATTGTTGGCATCTGGGATCATGGTGACAACAGCTCACACAGATTATATGAAAAAATAATATTAAAAAAATAATATCTAAAATTGGTAGATAAAAGAAAAAAAACATTTACTCAAGTACTCGAGTAATTTTGGTGTGCTTGTACTGTACTGTATTTAGTACTTCCATTTGATGGTACTTATATTATTGTACTTTCTATTACACTACATTGATCTTTCAGATGAAGTAAAGTCAAATAATATATATACTAGAAAAATAAAATACTAGAAAATACACATCTCATAATATACAGACATTCTCCATAATTGAAATACAGTTTAGGCATTCATTTGATATCATATCTTATGAATAATTTGGCTTTTTAATGATAAATAGAAATATTTCACGTATAATAAATGATGTACTGACACTGCTATAATAAAAATAAAATTACAGAAACACATTAATATAAATCGAGTTTAATGACTTTTATGCAAAAAATCTTCTGTATTAATCAATAGCTAATGTAATAAAATATACCACCAATAAAATATTTGATTTAGCTTATATAATATAGTATAATAATAATAACTTTATGGTAATAAAACAAACTAACATTAATTTAGTAATCCAATGTTCATGTTATTTTACATTTTCATATATTTTTAAAACAAAAAAATGTGAAAAAAGAAGGGAAACATTTGTTAAAATACATACATTTTACATTACATTTTATATAAATATAAAACCCAGATGAGGATAAGACTCCTGACACCTGACTGTCAGAATTCTCTTTAATTCCCTGATCTCACCAATAAACTCATTGATGGGAACGATGGCTGTCATAGGAATTTACATTTTCCCAATCTGAGAAGAGGAATAAATAAAACTGCTTATGCCTATATGTCTTTTGATAATTTACTGAGAAAAGAAAAATGAACAAAGACAAGTACAACGTTAAATCGTCATATGTGAAAATGAGTACTTCCACCAACAGACACTAGATAAAACCCAGAGTACGTGGATCAACTCCAAATTAGACATCACAAGTTTGCACCATGATGAGGATACAGGCGCCTGGGTCAAGAGAATCAGCCAGAACGAATCCTCCAAGAATGAAAACAGCAGCTACACATGGGACGCCTGTCGAGTCTCTGAGATTAACAGAGAACAAGAGACAAATAAGAGCTCAGATATTGTTACTCAGCAAAATACTGATACATAATAATACAAATAATACATGCAGAACATACACACAACACATGTAGAACACATGTAGAACTCCATGGAGACCAAACGTTGCCCCGACAGTGGTCACAGAACGGACTTTAAAGCTGTGCTCACTGTTTTGTGAATGTTTATTTGGCCTCTTGGGGGCAGCAGAGTAAACACAAAAGTGACATATCGTCACGTTACAAAGTTGTGAATGTGAAGTCCTGCAGACATGAAAACATTAGAAATCTTTTGGAGTCTTGTTCTTGTTCACCTGATGAATGTAAATCCATTGTTTATGGCATATTTTGTTAGTTGCCTGCTGCTAAATGCTCACATGTTTGTAGTTGCCTACAGCTGATATTTGACTGTTATCAGGCCATTAAAGGGACATTGTCAGTGATTATTAGAGGCTGCTGCAACTTTAATAAAATAATGATGTTTTAAAGTGTTAAAATGCTGTGGTTAAGGTCCGGTAATAAGCACAAAATCATCGTCTTTTGCTACGTTTTCACCTTCCACCCATTTGAGGATTAATTTATACGTCAATGATTTTAATTTTAATTTATACACCAATGATTTGGGATTAAAAGAAAGAAAGTCTGAGGTTGTGATGTTTTTAAGATCTCGATCCACCAGCGGCGTTGGTCCATGTGCGGTGAAATTCAATGGTGTCGGGTTGTAAAGTTACAGCTCCATCTACTGGTCTGACTGCTCACTGCAGCATTTACTCATCCTCGTGCATAAGGAAGAGGATCAAAACTTTGACTTCTGCTCGCATAAAAAAGGGTCAAATCACGACAAAAGTTAACTCACTTTCAAAAATGTAGTCGTCTAAAGGAGCCGAACTCACTGCCACCTACCCGCCCAGTTCTCCTCCTCCTGCTCAGGAAGTGAACTTTAAAGCAACGTCATCTGAACTACAGGTCAGAGTTGCTACAGCTGTTTGCCGGCGTTGCTTAGCGATGGATGATTCTGGCCTCCTGAACCTTATAGCAGGCTCTGCAGCCGCCTCCCACCACATCTCATAATAAGTAGGAACATTTATCACTAAAAATAAACACTATTATATAACTGAAGGGAACCTGAGTGAAAATACATAAACTTTAGTGACTTAATCCACTGTTAATATGAAAAAATATTGATCAGTGCCACTTTAGAGATGTAAAATATGCACAAATAGTCGCACACTGAATCAGCAAAAGTGAGTCATCGCATTTAATTAGTGATGCAATAGCATGAGAGCCAACACACACACACACACACACATAATCCCTCCCTCATTAGGTGTATTGTGGGGATGCTGATGTAATGCAAGTTAATCTGTTGGCCTCTGGTTGGCTCGGCGGCCCAGCAGGAGCTCTTTGTGCGGGACATTACCCCAGCTCCGCCCCCTGGAGACAGGTTCATTAAGACTGACGCTGATACCCAAGTACCCTGGCCTTTTGTGTGTGTGTGAGTGTGTATGTGTGTATGAAAGCGTGTTTCAGTCACTTATACTAGAGACAATGCAATGAAGAGGCGGGCCATAAAGGCACTGCTTTCTCAGCATGTGCCTGCAAGCACGTAGGCCAGAAACCCTGATTGGCGTGCAAACGCGCACATGTGTACGTAGTTTCACGGCGTACGGCAACGTCAACGCTTTGCGTGATAGAAACGTGTACATGCTGCGTTCAATGTCCGCTGTAGTTCGAACACGCCAAACACACGCCTGTAAAACAATAAGCTGAGTAACTGACATGTCATGTTAGAGGCGTCAATCAACGCAACTTCTGGAAATAAAACTTATGTGTTGAGTTTAATATCAGAGAAATCAAGTGTGACATGAGCCTCAATACAACTGGAACAATTAAAGGAACAGTCTAACATTAGATTTGTATCTCATGGCCCAAACATGATTGAACCATTTTCCCTTCGTTGCACAACTGACGGGGTTTAGATACAGACAAGAAACAGGCTGAGAGAAGGAGAAGGGTAAAGTACAGTAGGTGGAATTGAAGCGGGGACATTGCGGTTATATGATATGCATCTTAACCACTCGGCTGCCAGGACGCCGCACCCTGCCCTCACGGAGAAACCAGCAGATATTAAAGCGGTAGGTGCCTCAGCACAGACAGCCTGGGTAAAATTGGAAGCAAATAAAGACATTTATACAGATACTTCTTCTGAGGAATACTTCTAACTACTTGAACTGCAAAAGATTGTTTTTCCACATTTAAAAGATACAATGATCTCCATATATATATATACACATTGTATCTTTCTATCAATCAACTAACAGGTGGGGGAAGATGTAAAAGTAAAAATAAAGACTAGTCAATGAAAGGTGTGTGTATATGTATATATATATGTATGTGTATATATATGGATAATGTATAATATATATGTATGTATATATATAACTACAACACTTTTACTTTTTATAATTATATTTTGCTGAAAATTACTTTTCCTTAAGTAACATTTAGAATTCAGTACTTACTTGTAAAAGAGTATTTTTAGACCACAGTACTTCTACTTTTACTTAAGTTAAGGATCAGAAATACTTTATCTGACTATTGGTAGCAAAATTAACTTAAAGTATTAAAATGTTCTATAATTTTAGTACAAACATTTCCTGTTTAATCTATGTCAAATTTAAATCTGTTGTTTGTAACCACAGCTGTTAGTGATTCAACCTCCAATAAAAAATATACACCACAAAGCAAAGTCACTGACATTTGTATTGTAAATCCCCCCAATATAATAATAGTAATAATAAAACAAAACTCAAACTGTGGTGGTGTGTTTTTGGATTTCAGGATTTTATATTAGTTTTGTTTCTATGTGCCATTTTGGAAACAACTTACAATTTTGCCCGTTCTCCCTTGGGTTTAGTTTTTGTGTTTGCAATCGATTCAGTAATAAAGCAGCGATTTACAGAGAACAGCAGTGATTTGCGCCTGCTGCAGTCGGCCTGCGCTGCTGCTGTGTCCCTTCAGCCCACCAAATTAAAAATAGGAGAGGGATTATTTGTGGGCCGGTGTGGTTTTAGTGTGTGAGATGAGTGTGTGTTTGCTCCCTGTGCAGCCAGAGCAGCAGCAGCAGCAGCACTTAGCGCAGGCTTTAAATAGCTAACTCAAATAAAGTGAGAGGAGGCCGGGGATCAGAGGCTGAGAGGGACTCTGTGAGGGAGGCATTCCCAAACGGAAGCCGGGCCTTTGGATTTCCAAACACCATTCGGAGCGAGCAATGCCAGGAATGTGATGTCGTCCAGCAGCAGCGGCGGCGGCAGCAGCTGTGGAAACCGCCGGGCCGCCAGGTGCCGGTGGGCCCGCCGGACAGGAAGTGCAGCAGGAAGTGCAGGCGGAGGGCCGGGGGCTGGAGGACAAAATGGCGGCAGGTGACTCAGCAGCCGACCCCGTAAATCTGTGGAGGAAAAAGAGAAGATGACTCCCCCTCTGAAAAAAGAAACTCTCTCCCCTTTCCCTTTTTTTTTTTTTTTTTTTTTTTACACACTGTGTTAAATTTCTATTCTTTCTCATCCTTTTTACCTTTTGACGGCCTTCTTTGTGTGCAGGCTGTGGGAAAGTTTCCCGTAATGGTGAGGTCATCCACCAGCACCCCCCAACCATACACACACACACACACACACACACACACAAGCCCCCCCCCTCCCCAACCCTCACGCTGTCCCTCTTTCTCCTGGCCAGGCCAGGACTGCCGGACTGTGACGTGTCCCCCCCCCACGTCTCTGTCCCTCTTCCAGTTCCCCAGTGGTCTCCACAGAGACCAGGAACCTGAATAGAGCCTCATTCAGACCTGGTATCTGATGATCTGGGCTATGAAAGTCTCGGCCAGGACAGCGAGGACGGAGACAGATGCCGTCAGCAGGTCCATGAGGCACCTGGAGGTTTTAAACCGGTCACATGTTCAACTTCAGATGCTTGTTCTCACAAGTGGAACCCACTTTGACATGGTTGAGTTTATTCATGAGCCTGTTTCTATTTCTGCTCCAATTCATCTGCAAATGATTCTTGATATAAAACCATCTTATTATGGGGAGAAAAGGTGAAAATCAAACTCAAATTCCACCTGTGAGATGAAATTTTTGTCAAATACCATAAAGTTCTGTACGTTGCAGTCAGAGCTTGGACTCAAACTGGGGTTCAGCGTGAAATCTGGTGGCCAATCATTGCCATCTATTGGCCAACCTGGGAACTGCAGTCTTCATTTTAAATGGTCAGTTCACCCAAATTTAACTCGAGTGGCAGACATGTCGAGAGTTTGGCTTTAATTTATTGAGGTTTTGAGATTTATCTCCTTCACTGATACTTTCCATAAAGAAAATAAAAAAAATATTAGAAATTGTTTATTTTAGTGAAAAAGAGAACGAAGTTCACACATTGATGAATTGCTTCTTAATTTGTTTAGAGCAAAACAGGCTGTGTTGATCGCATGAGATTTTCTTCAAAACTGCCAAACAAAGGCAAACAGGAAGTGTGGCTGTATTTATAAACTCACAGACCTGAACCTGATTGGTTAGAATCAACTTTAAACAGGTGCAGCTGCTTGATGAATCAGGTCAGGTGTGAATTATTAAACAAGTCAGTCACCAAACAAACCAATAAACCAACTCTTGTTCTTGTTATAGATCGTATTTTGGTATAGTTTAAATTCACACCTGAGTCTGTTATTCTCGCTCTATGCTTGTATATTTCATTTTTTTGTATTTGTCATCATAATAATTTGATTAGTTTGGTTTATGGATGTGATTACTGCAGTAGTGTTTGAGTGTGTTTCAGGCTCATTCACAAGTGCATCTCAAATAACTGGAATATGGTGAAAAAGATTGATATTTTTCAACAACCATTTCAGAAAGTAAAACTAATTATGTGGATTAATTATATGTGTGAAATATACCAAGCCTTTATATTTTGCATTGAGTTTTACCTTCCAAAGTGGTTGACAAAAATTATAGAATTTCATCATATTCTAATTATTTGAGATACAGCTGTATTGTTCCTGCTTGTCTGTACCACATCACATTTATATTTCATAGATGGATTAAGAACCACAGTGCATTTATTCCTTGATATAAATTTATTTCAGAGTATTTATTGAAGAAGATTTTATATGATTGAAATGTCAGCCAGTTCTCCTCTGCAATAAATTAAGCAGCAGTGCAGTGTGCTGTGAACTTATCAATAATTAGCTGGTGAAGAAAATGTTTTTCCCTTGTTAGTGGAGACTGAACTTCAGACTAAAAGAGGATAAATATTGGATTTACGATTATCAAACAGCTTAAAAATGAATGTCACTCTTTCTTTTAGCAGATGATAATCATCCATATTATTTCACTGTTCAGGAGTTTATCCACTTAGTCATGAAATCCACATCACTGATTATTATTTATCAAAAAGACCTTGTGAAACTACCAATAGTCTAATGATGTTATTATAACACTGATATCAATGTATTCGGTCCAAAAATGTTGTGATATTTGATTTTTCCTATATTACCCAGCTCAATCCTGAACTACTGAATCTACAATTTTACACTGAAGGAGAAAAAGCAGAGGAGAGAAAAATCCCAACCAATGCATGTAGGGTAAAATGACATGTTGATACCTATTACCTGATTACCTATTGATTATTAAAATGTTAAAAAGAACAAGAGCCTCTAGAACACAGACTGGTTTCAGCTGAACCATAAAATAGTCCTAAAACAGATTGAGCAGCATATTTAGAAAATAATATATGAACTAGATACTAAAAGGGAACCGAATAAGCAAAGGCAGAAAAACTATCTGCATGTCTGGATTCTTATGCTGAGTAAGGTGACGTTTTGTTAATTGGTTTAACAGAAGTGATGCTGTGTGATCTATTATTTAAACAGAACATTACAGTAACTGTGTTTGATCTGCAATTAGAGTCAGAGCCATTTACAAGAATCTGTGTGTGAATCATATTAAAAACTATATCAGCAATACAACATGTAGAACATCGTATTCTTCCCACAATAATAAAGTATGTGACATAATCACATCGGTTCTGAGGTACACTGACTTTTAATCCTAATGTACAGTATGTGTTAATATACAAAAATATATGACAAGTATATTCAGGGGGAAAAAGAACCTTTACACATCTGTAAAAAGGGATAAATACTTTGAGCAATATATAAACATAATGAATAAATCCATCTGAAGTACAAGGTGACACTATGGTTGCTTTAGTTTTAACATGTTAAAATCTGAATTACACAGTTTAACCAACATGAAACAATCTCTACTTTGAAATGTGTTTATCTGCAGAATTCTCCAGGTTTGATCAGAAGTTTGTGTTTTATTTTTACCAGCTGTGATGCCGGCAACAAGAAGAGTCAAAGTAATACAGTACATCTAGATTTACATTAACCGTACAAGTAGTCATAAGGTGAGAAAATCCAATTTGCAAACTAGATCTTCTGTGAAAACGTGTCAATGATTTTATAGATATTTTATAAAAAGTAGTTTCGTGGTCCTGCTGATGAGTGTCAGCCAGTTGAAGTTTTTCCATGAGTCTTTGCTCCCTCTGCTGGCAGCTTCCTGCATCACTCAGTTATTTGCAGGTTGAACCTCACACAGAAGCTGCTGGAGGCTCCCTTCAGTCTTTCAGTGGGATTCATGTAGACTCTGGGTTGGGAGCTGATCCTGGTCCAGCACCGAATCTCTGCTCCTCTGCTCCTCGCTACTTCTTGTGTGAGCCAATCATGACCTTCGAGACAAAGTTGACGATGGCGCTGGCCGGCTGCTCGGGGTCGTGCTCAGCAAACAGGTGACACATATTCTCTGTCTCACTCTGAGATTTCCTGGCTACAAACCCAAAGATCCTGGAGGAAACACACAGATGTCATGAAACAGAGTTATACATGGAGGTTATTTTACTTTGTTAACATAAAGTCACAGTAAACACAGAATCCTGAGTTAATTAGATTGTCAGTCAGTCAGTGAATTAGTGAATTAGTCAGTCACTCAGTCAGTTAACCAGTCAATCAGTTAAACAGTTCATTAACAAGTCATCTAATTGATTAACTGTTACTATTACTGTTACTGTTGTCTGTTAGTCAGTTAGTTAATAACCAATCAGTCAGTTAGTTAAACAGTTCAGTCAGTTAGTTCGTTAACTAATCAGTCAGTTATTTAACTGGTTAGACAGACAGTCGGTTAGTTAGTTAATCAGTTTATTGAATTAATAAGAAATGAAACAAACATTGATCATTAAATATTACCGATCATGTTTAAAAAGGAGAATAATAAGATGTTGACAACTTTTCTAGTGGTTTCATCCTGCTGTTTGTGCATCAATAGTTAACAGACGTTTAGTTTCCAGCATTAGCATTACTAGTCAGTATACCAAAACATCCAAACAAAGCAAATAAACAAAACAAATAAGTAACGCTCCATCTCATTTTGTTTCTAAAGTGACTTGTTATTTTTAAGTAATCATCACAGGCTCACAGGGCTGTAACACTTTTTTTTCAGTTAACAACCTCTGGATAGTCGCTGGTATTTGATTTATTTTGAATCTGGTGGACTTGAATTTTCTCAAACTGGTCTTAGTTACTTTCATCCTCTTCTGTGTGGTCTAAATATGACTCACACTCAAATATACAACACTAACAAACACTATCATTAAGATACAGCTCAAAATGATGTCAAGTTTCCAGCAGGTTTATACCAAGACTCAACAACAGGCAGCAAACAGATTTACTGGAAAACAGAAGCTGATTCTGTGGTTTGAGAAGTTTATGAGCAGGTTCAGATTCTTTCTGTGCTGTCAAAGATTTTCTGCTTTGTGGCTTTGTTGTGCCCACAAAGGTGCTAAACATCTTCAGCCAACTGCCTGGCTGAGCCTGGGACTTGTGACCCTTCCCCCGACAGGAAACCCTGTTTCACACCTTCAGGGGATGTCACCAGAGGTATAAAGGCACCGGCCTATTTACCCCACTCTCTCTCGCTCTTCAAAAAACTCCAGACTCTAAAATTCACAAGCTCTCTCTTCAACACTCTTTTGCAGGCTCCTGCTCATCAGCAGAGCACCATTCTACAGCAGGAGAAGCTGCAGGACAGAAGCCTTCAGCAGCTTCTCTGCTCTCAAAGGGATTATCCAGCTGCTTTCAGCGTCTCACAGACCTGCAAGTGACCAAGGACTCAACGACGTCCAGCCAGCAGCACTGAAGAAACTCAGGCCTGGTTCTACAACCAGAGACAAGGATTAACAAAGAGCAACGTGACCTACACAACGGATCTACTCCTCAACAAACACCACAGCTACAACATCTCCAGCTACTCAAGGAAGCAGAACCAGAGAGCAACCCTTCTTCTTCCTTTCCACTGGTAACATGACTTGGACAGAACAGAACATTAACAAACACGGTTAAACCAGACTGTTGAACTTTGTTAATGTGATGAGATCATAGGCTACAGTTCACTGTGTTTTAGGTTTGTAAGAAGGTTTAGTTTGATGTTAGTGTCCCAACCTGCACGATACTAACCATTCTTTAACATGATACCTTGAAACACACACAAAGTGACATTAAGCCTACACACAGTCACACACACACACACATATATATTAGCATGGTTGGCCATTTTCCCTTTGTTCTCAACAGACAAAGAGCCCCACATGGCCTGAACTACATAGAACAGCCACCACGGCAGCCATCTTTGTAGTCCCCCCCCACAGACACGCATGCACACACACTGCATCCATCCACGCACATTCACATGTACATTGACCCATTTAGTTCAGATTGTTTATTGTGTGTTTTTACTTTTGTATTTCTGTGAATAAATGCTTTTGAGTAATACATTCTGCCTCTTTAATGTTGTACAATAATGAATTCTGCCAACCTCTACTTTAGAACTCAGAATCCTTCAACTATTAATAGCTATTAATATGATCATCCTGGTTTCTATTATTAAGCTAATTGTTAATCAGATGTCCAAATTAATAGTTTATTACAATTCATGAGACTGAATCAGAGAATTGACTATCTTTTCCTCTAGAGATGGGCCGATCCGATACCGGCCCGATACCTACAAATCAGATCGGATCAAATATCGGATGAAAG
Organism: Lepturacanthus savala; assembly: GCA_030544235.1. NCBI lineage: Eukaryota > Metazoa > Chordata > Actinopteri > Scombriformes > Trichiuridae > Lepturacanthus > Lepturacanthus savala. Next base: position 6,705,095 of record CM060481.1, read on the forward strand.
ATGCCGATCCACTGTTCCGATCCAGTCACGCATCTAGTTTCTTTGATTCAATGTTTGCAAGCTGGTTACGTCATCACGCAGAGCACGCACAGCATTCAAGCAAACAGTAACACGGAGCCACGTGACTGTGTAATGACCAAGTCATTAGGAAACATTTTAAACTTAGTAAGATAATAAATCCGACTGTGTGGACTGAGCTGCATCTACAACGTGAAAATTGTGAGTAATAACGTTGTTAACTAAACACCACAAACAACAGCAACAACGTCCCAGACTCAGAACGACCCGCTCACAAGCCGCTAATGAAGATGTTTATCACAGAGAGAAGTTCTGAGTAGAGGGAACGTGTTGGTCTGATGAATCAATGCTTCATCTTCACAGTAGCAACCATACAAAAAAAAGGGCTGGATGTAGCAGGGTTTTTTTTTCTTTTCCCTGTTTTTTTTATTTCGTTCTTGGATCAGGATGTAGCACGTGTGTTTGGAGCTTATCGATATCACGGAGCAAATGTTTTTATTGCATATGTTAAAGCACGAAATAAAACATATTCCGTACTGTATGGAGCGGAGTTTTTTTTCCTTTTTGCCTGCTTTTTCTTTCGGGTTTGTACCGGACTTTTTTCCGTTTTTTTTTCCTTGTACCGGACTTTTTTTCCTGGTGCTAATCCTCCTTCGTAAAACCGGATGTAGCCCATTGATAGAGAAAATGCTTTTGTGGCAAATGTTGAAGCGGTAGTGATAGAGAAGCCATTTGTGGTAGACTGTAGACTGCCATGGCTGAACTGACCAATCACAGCCCTTGTTGTTCACGACGCGCACCGACGTGTCGCGTAGCAACAACAATGCGGTGCGTCCCAGCGTGGACCTGCCATCCACATCTTTAAGTGCATCGCCCCGTTTCCCGTTTATATCACTTTAATAAATACACGTTTCTCTATCAAAGTTTTCTTATTGTTAACGATGATTAAAGAGTAACAGCACATAGTAACTAATGATCACTTTGATACACGGAGGAATTGTTGGTACTCGTTGTTCATTATTTTTTAATTTAATTATTCATCCCAGTATAATAAAAGAAGCAAAAGCACATTTTATGCCTTTAGCAGACATGGAAAATAAAGTTTGCTGGAGCTTTACATATGATTTCAGCTGAAACAACACTCATCCACCTTACCATCCATGCTAAAGGGGGCGTTGTGCCTCATGTCCACACAACAGTTCGTTCATTCAACGGTATCGGGTATCGGCCGATATGCTCAGCCCATGGATCAGTATTGAATTGGTTTGGAAAAACCTTGATTGGTACATCAGTATTTTCCTCTCAACTGAAAGGTGGTGCCCTGAAACTCTAGAACTTAATAATTAAGATCTAATTTTAATGAATACATAATTATTTCCAATTATTATTGATTCTTTCTGATAGTCAATTCCACCTGAAGAATTATTGCAAGACACAACATTTATGGCTGCGGAGGCTAAATAAAACCACACATTTTATTTGGTGTCAGCATGGCACAACAGCTTAATGAGGTAAAACTACAATAATCTTTCAAGCTGACACTGTCATTTATTCTTCTCATCCTGAGGCCTCTGAGCAGATTCCACATAATGAATAAACACAGATAAAAACCATCACAAATAAGACAAGGACATGAATGATAGATGATAGAGAGAAGAGAAACAAACACCAAAGATGAAGAAAACAGGACTTACTTTGCAGTGGAACTGCTGCCTCGCGTCCATCTGTTTGTGACAGAGTGAAATCACAAAGTCATCACACTCACTGTCATTTATATACAGTATCATATGAAGTAGTGCCAAGTAACTAAGTACACTTTGAGTTGCTTGTACTTTATTCCACCTCATTCATCTGAAGCTTTAGTTATTTACAGATGCTAATTTTATATGAAACAATATTTTAAAATTATAAATGTTCTTTAAACTGCTTTAAGTCTGCTGTTTTCTTTTCTTTTTAAAATATGTTATGGACATTGTGTTATATAAATGTAGTGTATTTTGACACATATTTAAAATTGGCTCCACATTGACTAATAAATAAAATGCTCTTACATGCATTTGTTATTGATAAAACAATATAATACAGTAACAAGTTGTAAGAGACTACTTTTCAATCAGGAATTGTAACTTGTTACTTGACAACTTGAATATAAACTAACTTGTACGTAAAGAATAAAATATAATAAAATATTATATAATATAATGTAATGCAATATAGTGTAACATAACATAACAGAACATAATATATCAGTATGTTTTAGTGAATTTTTCATTTGAACAAACACTAATGTTGAAACGTTTTTTTTCTTATCAATATATCATCTTTTAAATATGGTTCATTTGTTTCAGGATTCAAATACTGTTAATTCATGTGTTTTGATATATATTAGTTGTCTAAACTAACAGGTGGAAACCTGCTCTTTCTAGTGTTTTCTATCCATAAGAATATGAGGATCATCATCAATACTCACTTCCTGCCCTGTGGGTCCAGAGAACAGAAGATGACTGTGTTGACTGCATAATGTCTCCTGAAGAACAACCTGCAGGAACAAATGAGATGAACATGAACATGTGCGTTCTGTGAGATCACATCTGGATCTGTGTGTGTGTGTGTGTGTGTGTGTGTGTGTGTGTGTGTGTACACTCACTTCCTCTGGTTGTCTGTGAGTGTGATGCCCTGTGCTGACACCTTGAAGTGGACGACGGTGGAGGCGGGTGGCGGGTCCATGGCGAGCGTCAGTGTGGTCGCCTTTTGAACCGCCTGGTGTCCGGTCAGAGACTCCAGTGCAACAGAACCCAGGTACCACACATTACAGGCTGAATAAAGGACAGTCAAAATACAGATTATCAACTGGGATGGCACTAAAAGCACTTGGATGCAGGTTGTATGCAGATATAAAATTGGTTCATCTTACAGTTAATCTATACTCAAATGCATTTTTTTGTACCTGCTCCCTGTTTGAGAAGTTCAGCTGCTGAGTTTGTTGCCGTCTGTGCAGGAGAATCATTCAACTCCTCCACAGGGTCTAGAACAAATACACAGATCACCAGTCACACACTGCAAATATTCATCATGTCCATGCAAACAATAAAGTAAAGCTGGGAAACAAACACACATTTCAGGAGCAATTCCAATTTAATGGGAGTTTTAAACCTTTATATCTTTTTTTTTAAGTTGAAAACATGTTCATTTTAAATGGATGCATTACATAAAGAATCTTAAAATCATCCATAGGAGACCCTGTCTTCTTATTATCATTCATGATGTTGATGTATGAAGGACATCCAGGACAGGCTGTAGTTTGTGCAAAGTAGTAAAAGTAAACAAGGAAAGGTATTGCATTTAATCGTTTAATCATTCTTAGAAATATGTTTATTTGAAGGTTCAATATTTATAAGAAAATTTTGTTTTAGTAAAATCAAACATTTTTTGAGACTCTGATCAGATACATTACATATACATTATATACAATTTCAGTGCATCAATTTAGGGCCAAAAAACAAACTGCTGTTCAATATCTTTGCCAAAAAAGAATAACACTAACAGCAAAGTGTCACGATAAAGGAACAGAAAAGAATGAAACCTCACCTCAAGCTCATGATTTCATGACAGACAGACAGACAGACAGACAGACACACACACACACACACACACACACACACACACACACACACACACACACACCTACCTCTGTCAGGCAGGATGAGTTTACAGGGCAGAGCCAAGGGGGTGATGGAGTGCTGACACACCAGAGCTGTGAGACTTCCTGCCAGGAAAATAAAAATAAATTTGAAAAAATGAAATAAAATGAACATAAATTAAAAATAAAAATGAACATTTTATAAATGAAATATAAAAACAACAACTCAATAACTCTTTAACTCATTACTATTCACTAGTGTTGTGCCTCTAGGAAACATTTATGTTCAGAACAGGTATTTAATACCTAGAAAGACTTTTGGTAGATGCTACAATTTACCAATCTTATGTAAACGCCTCACATTCAGATGGTTGCTGCTATTACATGAGACCACACTGCACTTCTTTTAGTCCACAGAAACCCACCCACCTGATTAGATGAGCGGTTGTGGAGACATGTGAGATTCTGTTCTTTATTCAGTGATAATGTGAAGAACAGCAGAGCTGCACCTCATAATTGTGACCAGCAGAGGGCAGCAGAGGATACAGTTAAATCCTGAATCCTTAATAACCTCAGAGTCCATCCTGGTGGATTATCCACATTATTTAAGTGATTTAATGATAACGTGACGGAAGTCTTCATTTACTCAAAAATTGAACAAATTAAATACTCAATAACAAGTAAAAAGTTCAGAAATATTATCAGCACAATGTATTTAATGTATCAACATTTAAAGTGCTCATTATGCAGACTGTGTTACATAATTATAGTGCTGTACAACTTGTTTTTAATCACTAAATACATGTGAGAGTATTTAGATTTTTGAGTTAATTTGAGATATTTTGGATATACTACTAGTAAAACTCCTGCATCACAATAATAGGCATCTTAGACATAACGTGCAAATTTTAAAAAGAAAAGAATATTAATAATAGAATATACATTTTATGTAAAATAATAAAATCCTCATCTAAAAAGTAACTAAAGCTGTCAGATAAATGTAGTAGAGTTGAAAGGAGCATTAGATGCAAATACTGAAGTAAAGTATCTCAAAATTGAACTTGAGTACAATCTGAGTAAATGTACTTAGTTACTTTCCTCCACAGACTGTAAATAACTACTTAAACATCTCACTAGTGCAACGTCTAGGATCTAAAATATGTTCAAGGTCCGTTAATGTCTGACACTATTGTGGTTTCAAGAATTCGAAATGAGACAAATCAAAAGTAGAGTAGAAAGTATCACGACACAGAGCAGTATTCTCACCGAAGTAGGGCTCGTTGGGGCAGCCCTTCAGGCGAACTCCTTTCTGTGTGCACTCGATCAGGAAGTGTCTCACCAGCTCGTTGGACAGATCTCCTGCTGCACAGACACATAATATACTCAAATACATAGTCAAGCTCATAGTGGAAGATAAAACTTTTTTGACACAGCAAAAGGTGCATCTCTGTATTAAACTTGTTTCTTAAATCAGCTGTTATATCAGAAGCTGAATTTCACAGATCAAATACATGATGTTTTGTTAATGTCAGACTTGATTGACAGGTGAGTGTAATAATATTGGTTGAAATTGCTCTGGGCAACGTGGTGAGTGTCATGTTATTTTTAGGAGGAAAATGTGAAAAATTATTTTTTTATGTAAAAGCACTTTTTATTTACTTTTTAAAAATCGTCTTTGTTTTTCTTGCTGTGATAATTTTAATAATTAATTTTAATAATTCTTTGCTGTACATTCATAATTCACTCCCAGTCTAAGATAGAGGCCAAAATAAATAATGAAGCTAAAATCAAGTTTCATCATCCAAATGTGTCAAACCCAGTAGAAATACTTGTGTTGCAATATCTTTAGCCTTTTTTAAGTCTTTTTGTTGCTATTCAATTATTCTATTGATTACTGTAATTCTGTGTAAAGTCTATTACATACATATAAAATAAACTGACTGAATTCACTTGTTCCAGGTTCTCAATTGTGAAAATTAGCTTTTTGTTTGACTCTAAACTGTCAAACTATGTCATTTTCTGAGTTGATGATATCTTGGAATCATTGGAATTGTCTTCAGGGCCTTTGTCTTCCAGTAAGTTCTCACTCAGTTCATTTGCGTTAATAAGAGTCCGTTTTGTTCATAAAATTGTGTAAAATGTCTGTTTTCCAAAGCTGAAAATTTGACCTAAAATGTTTTTGTCCAGACCAACAGTCCACAACCCAAAAATAATCAGTTTACCAATTTAGAAGAAAAGAAAATAAACTGATTTGACAAGCTGGAACCATAGAATTTGGACATTTACTTCTTAAAAATAAGTCAAATCAATTATCAAAATAGATAGCGATTAATGTAACAGGTGGAAACTAAATGATTAATCATTGCAGCGCTAATACACATACAATGAAAGTCTAGGAATAATATGGTGTAAGTCTTTGCATTTTGCACCTACCTTTCTTGCTCTGCTGCAGTACAGATGGAGGGGGCGTGGCCACCTTCATAGCCAATCCATACGCGCCACGGAATGAATGACTGTCTCTGACAATGAAAGACCCCGGCTCTTTGTCTTTTAACACTGCGATGGCTGTTTGTAGGTCAACACAAAGATAAGCTAAAGTTAGAATCCCCACGTTCATACTGTATATGGAGAACATGTTTGCACAGGAGCCTATTATCTGCCTGAAAGTGGCCGTTAGACTCCTGGTTCCAAGACCAATATTTACCTTGGTCTCTGGAAATGTCGGGCTTGTACCAGAACTTGGAAGTGTCCTGAACAAACTTCACAGTGTCCTGCTTACTGCCAAACTCTGGAAGACAGATTGGAACTCAGTTAGGTTTTAGTCTGGCTTCACACAAACGTGACAAGGCAGCAAAAAGACAAATAAAAAGAGAGAGACTGTTGAAGGGTCAGTGCACCTAAACTACAAAAAGACAGGTTTTATTGCTATTTCTTCCTTCTGTACAATGAGGGTCAATGGACTTTTAGTTATGTTCAAAGCAGTGGAATAAAAATAAATCAGCCACAGCAGAGAATATTTATAGCGGACATGTGAAATGTCTCAAAATACTGTAGAAATACTACAACTTTTTAACAAAATTATATAATTTTTCAAATATCACATATTTTCACCCATATTGACCCACTGGTGCTTCAATTGAAATAAATTGAAATAATTACAATAAACTCTCTAATTAAAATCTTATATAATTATCTGCTCTGTTCTGATCTTAAATATTATCTTGCTGGATGGAGCAGATACTCCCATCCATTATCTTCATTAATCACACTGGGTTCTTTAAGAATATGCTTCCATCCCACGATGTCAGGCGACTATTTAATATTTTACACAGCCCCTTCTCCTTTAAATCCCCGGAGGATCTATCTTTAGAAGCGGAGAAAAATTGACCAAGTGGAGTGGGGTCACCTCTTTAAGGCTTCAAGTGGATTTGGATTTGTTAGGAATTTCTATGCCTGTGTCAAACTCCTAAAAAACATCCGCTTCCGCACCTCTGAAGAGAAGCAACAACCTCGCTGGCTACTTGCCTCTGAAGACAAAAGGCAAGGATGTCCATTTTTCCCTCTGTTAATCGCTTTTCAGATGGAGACACTAAAAACTTCAAATCTGTTCCTGCAGCAGCAGGTTTTCTCCTGCACTAGTTTTCCACTGAAGATTCAAGAGAAGTTCACTTTACTTGAAATCTGTGTTATAAATACATTTAATGACATATTCTTGACTTCAACTTCACCCCTTCAATTTATCCGCTTAAAGCTGGGCTCTTCTCCCACTTTCACTGGCTGCTGTCGAAATTAATATTTTCATTCACAAATTTAGCGGAGAGTATTATTTTCCAGATCATTTGGAATAATGTGAACCCTACGATCTAGCAGGAGATTGGCTTTGCCCAGTCTTTAGTTTCATCATCTGCTCGACTACCTGCTCAATATTAAATTGGACCAAATTTAAGTCCTGTAAACCCTTCCAGATTGAAAAATATGCATTGAATCTGTAAAGTTGTGGCCTGTGTATTCAGTAGGTTGCACAGAGTTCAGGTCTATAAGAAAAATTCAGTGTATCAGTCCATGGAGGACAGTGCTACCATTTAGTCTATAAGCTAAGTTTAGTTTTGGTTTGGGCTGTGTGATACAGTACAAGTTCCAGGAATAGAAAGTCTGGATTGGGAATATTGGGAAGGATTAAAGTCTGACTTTACAGAATATTTGTGGAAAATCTTTGGGATTTATAAATGCTGCATCTACTCTATAATAATATTCAACAGTATCAAATAGATAGAAGATATTTTGGATATCTATACTTTACTGTAGTAATTATTTTTCTGCCAACGTTTTACTTCTTCCTGTCATTTTAAAAATAGTTTTTTTCTCCTGTTTCATTTCAGCTTTTCAATGGTCAAAAAACACACAAAAACACCCAAACTGATCCAGATGAATTGCACCATCCAGATAGAGTGAATTTGATTGTGGTTGGATAAAACGTTTAAACATAAACCATTCTGACATTTTATTGGTTTGTACATGATCCATCGCACCTGGACACAAATCATGATACACAGCAGCATGTTTCCCCCTCATTTGACTTTTATATTTTAAATAGTTTTGAAACCAGAACCTTTATACTTTTACTTGAATAAAAAGCTTGAGTTGATACCTCAACTTCTACAGAAGTATTTTTTAACCCAAGTATCTATACTTCTACCTGAGTAATGAATGTGAAGACTTTTGACACCTCTGATAATATTACAGGACTCTGCTGAATTAACAATAACTAATTTACCCAAGAAACTCAGAAAGCCGGTTTAACATTTTCTTAAAAACAGATCATTGCGTAAACCTAACAAGGACATTAACATGTTTTATTTTATTTTTACAGTATATTTGAAGCACTTTATTGCTGTTCTATATGTTTTATTTTATTTTTTACATGTGAAGCACTTTGATCAATTGGAAGTCACTTTTTAAATGTGGTTTATAAATAAAACTGATTAAACTGATTGATCATTTGATTTTTTGCAAAAGACAATAAAGGTTTTCTTGTTTTACCTAATTTATTTGATATTGTACAACATTTCTGATATAATGAAATTAGTCACTGCTTCATGTATTTGTAATTTGATTTATCTGAGTCTATATATGAGATAAATGGAATAAAGTGGATCTGTTAGCACCACAGAGACATAGGGACCTGGATCTGTCTGTACCTGCTCCAGGTGACGGGGCCCCACTGAGTCCTCTGAAGGGGTCTGGGGTCCCGGAGGCTGAGAACGGGATGCTGAGGCTGCTGCCACTGTGAGGGCTAGAAAACCCGCTCAGAGAAGGCGAGCAGGAGCCCAGATCTCCGCCATCACCCCCCCTCCTCTTCTCAGGCAGCAGCGGAGGGAGGCCCCCGTCCCCTCTGAGGCTCAGACCCCCAAGGCCCTCCATGGCCTCCAGTAGGCTGTGATCCAGGCCCCCGTTCCCCAACAACAACAGGGACAGGTCTGTGCTGTCCGTCCCCCTGTGGTCTCCAGGACCCCCACCCAGGCCTTTCAGGGCCCCCTGAGGAGAACTGTGGGCATAGGGGGCATTGAGGGAGAGCGGTGGGGAGGGCTGAGGAGGGACAGGGGAGTTCTGGGAGTTCGGAGTCCGGTCATGCCAGACTGGAGGTGGAGTGGAGCTGCAGAGAGAGAGAGAGAAAATATTAATATCTCTTGATTCTGCTGCAACAAACGTCCTTATTCTGTCTGGTATTAGGACACAGACAGATTGATTTAATAAACTTTAATAATCTTACAAACTAGGAAATCGGGTTGCCACGGCAAGAGATAAAAACATCTATGTAAATATATACAATATATACACAATATGTTGACCATATACATAATAGTAAAAATAAAAAAATAAGATAAAACAAGTAGAAAGATGAGAAGATAAATACTGAAGTGACCTGAGGACTGAGAGTATATATACACATATGACAAAAGCATAAAAACTGTTAATATCTAAACTTTTTGTGCCATAGAGCAGTTTGTTATTGTGCCTCAGACAGGTGAGTAATTTGTGACATTTTTCAGACAAAAACTGAACTAGAGTAAAATACTGTAAAATACATAGACCTATTATACTTATTACCAGAAGCACAAGCTGACATAATGAGATGACTTCTTTCAGTCAAAAGCCCAAAGATATTGAGTTAACTCTCATGAAAACTGTAGAAACTATCTGAATATTTGTCATTTTCTGCTTTAAATGTTTTTTGTTGTTTTTCTCTGCCGTCACACAGACTGGATCCAGGGGCAGGTTACTATTATCTTCCACTCCTGCTGTGACATCACAACAGGAGCCATTTCTATAGCTTGTAATCATCCAGGTGTCAGCAACACTACATAATGAGTGGTGGTTTTATTTCACAGTTTGTGTGTTAGCAGGAATAATATTATAGAATATTAAACATTTTTTTAGATGTAAGGTAATGTTCCTTTATGGTCAGTGTGGGTACCTGTCTGTGTGGGGGAGGGGGCTGCCTGACGACACAGAGCACATGGAGCCAAATATCCTCTGACAGGAAGCAGGAGTGACCGGCACATCTGATCTGAACAACTCTCCCTCTGTGGAGCCGCTGGCATGGTTCATGCTGTCCAGGAAACTCCGGGAATCTGCCAGAAGAGAAAAGACACAAGTCCTCTTTTAGGACACAAAACTCATCCTCGTATAAAAACTCACAGCTTAATCACAGCTTTCATGCATCTTGGCATGCTCTCCACAAGTCTGTCACATTGTTCTTGGGTGACTTTATTGTGAGCATCTATCTTCCTCCTGACCACATTCCTGAGGATTTCAATAAGGTTTAGTTGTAAAAAAAAAATGCAATGTTTTTCTCTCTCTCTCTCCCTCTCTCTCTCTCTCTCTCTCTCCCTCTCTCTCTCCCTCTCTCTCTCTCTCTCTCTCTCTCTCTCTCTCTCTATATATATATATATATATATATATATATATATATATATATATATATATATATAGACATCTCCTAAACCCCTCTTTAATTTTTAAATATCATAAACAAGTACAAGCTGCTTCATCAGTACCTTACTGTGTAATGAAGCAGAGACTGACAGCGTGACAGAGAAGAAGTGTGTGTGTGTGTGTGTGTGTGTGATGTTGGAGGGAAAACACTTCAAACATCCCAACACGATGACATCCTGACATTCTGACAACACAGTGTATCATTCAGCAAACAGCAGGCAGGTTCACTCAGGCCGCAGACAGACGGGCCCGTGAAGCATGATGAGTCACCACCAAAAGAGTCAATCATTATAAAGGACTCCTTGTTTCAGCCCGCTGCCCCCCCCCCCCCCCCCCCCCCCCCCCTCCGCCCCGTCCCTCCATTCAAGGACTCTGAGATGAAGGAATCTGAACTTGAGCACCAACTTTGTTTGCGATCACGCTGGGCAAGCTGCATCGTCTCCAGAGGATTATATAACCACACGTGTGCCGCTGCTGAATCTGAAGAATGTTTGAATGAGTGCATGATCCACCAGCAAAACACACACACATAAAATGCCAATGTGCGCATACTGTCTGACAGATTCCGAAGTTACATGTGAGAGAAAGTAATGAAAACTAAATATACTAAAGTCTCCTGGACTTAGTTTTGAGTTACATGTATTTGTACTCTAGTAAGTATTCTCATTATCTGCTACTTTATATTTCTACTAATAAGACATCTTCCTATATTTATAGTTTACAGATTTATCAATGGTGGATGGAATACTCAGATATTTTACACGAGTAAAAGTATAAATACAGAATAACAAGTAAATGGCTTGAATTGGGAATGCTATTTAAGTAAAAGTTCATAAGTATCATCTGTAAAATTACTCATTATGTATCATGTATGTTATATTAGTATAGTAACTTACAATACTTGTTTTTAATGATTTATGCATGTTTCAATATTTTAGTTTTTAAATTTTAGTTTTAGTTTTAACTTTAGTACATCAGTACTTCCACTGCTACTTAAATTAGTAAATTATCTGAATACTTCTTCCCCCACTGCTGACAGGTTGTTGATGTAATATGGTGGAAATTGTCCCACAAACACACACTGCAACATTATACAATGAGCTGCAAATCAAATATCCAGAAGTGTGAACTTCCTGCCAGCTGCTGTGAGGACTCTCTGTGCATGGTGTTTTTACTCAGATACTGTATTTGTACTTCAGTATCTTTTATTCGTCTACTTTTTCTCCCAAAACATGTTAGACATTTCTTTAATTGTCCATATTTATCTGATGATGATGTAACCTATGTTACTCTTTTATATGGATGAATTCATTTCTGATTATAGTTCATGCTGTTGTTTTTTGTGTTCATTTGTTTGTTAATTTGTTTATTATGAGTATTAGTTGCTACCGGGTTATTATACCTGATTGACCATAAAAATGAACCACACTGCAAAAAATGAAATCTTATCAGGTAGAATTTCTTGTTTTTGGGACAATTAGTCCAATATTAGCTAAAACTATCTTGAATTATCTAATTCCATTGGTAGATCATTTGGCTTATTTCAATGTTTTTTTTTTATTATTTTACTCTTGTTTAGTTTACTTTTACATATTAAAATTAAAATAAGAGCAAACAAGACAAAAATTAAAGAAAAAGTCAAACATGAGATCAAAATTCATTGATGAGATAAAATGTAAAAAAAATATGAATAAGAAAACAATAATATCAGATAAACAAAAAAGATGAAAATATGAGATTAAAAAAAAGAAATTGGATATTTCCACTCAATATTGGAATAAGTGTACCAAAAAACTCATTAAGGTAACATTTTTGCAGTGTAATTAAGTTAATCAGAAAACACAACCCTGATACTAAATCTAGATTCCCACCACAGATCATCCATCAGCCAGTTAGATTAATATCTAAGTTTTTGCACATTTCTGAACTTTAGCCGGCTTTTACCCTAGAAACAAAGTAGTGATCATAATAATCTTGCAGGGAGGCTGAAACAAATATTTTCAATTAACCAATTAATTTTTTCATCAGAATTATTCTGTTTTGCTGCAGAGAAACTGAGATTATTTTGTCAAAATGTTGCATGTTGACATCTTAAAAGTGTCAAAATCAAAGGCATTCAACACTCACCTTGAACTTTTAGTGGTTAAAGGTCAAGAGCCCAGAGCAGGTTATGTGTGCCTGTAATTAGACACTTTTAGTACACACACACACACACACATGCGCATACACACCCCCACACACACCCAGGCAGAAAGCTGAGAGATTAATATGCTACAGTTGTTGCTTGAAGGAAACCAACAGAAAAAGATTTGAGGGGAATGCACTGAGGGCGGCAGGATTCCTCAAACATTCCCACAGTTACTGTCGGTTTCTGTCTCTCGGGATGATTACCGGAAAGCAAACAGCCTTTTCCCACGGCTACTTCTCCTCATTGTGGTTCATCACATCTGCTGCCGCGCAGCTCATCCCAGTTTATCCAGTTAATTACAGAACAGCCCAAACTGTGAAGCACCGGCTGAGCTCACCCTGACCTCTGATCCCTGACCTCAGGCCAGCCTAAACTCTGTGTGGCTTCCTCAGTCGTTATTCCACAATAACACACCTTTCACCTCCTGTATCCACGCTACGCGGTTTCCATAGCTACCCACGCTCTACTGGACGTGTTAATGAAGAAAAGAGCTGTCTGTGTCAGTGAGAAGCATATGTGGAATAATGGTCACTTTCTTAATTGAAACTTTCCTCAAAATTGCTCCAAAATAAAAGCTCCATCAAACTCTTCTTGGTAACCATGGCAACTGTTCATGCAGCAAAACTGCAGTGCAGCTGTGTCTAAACCCTAAACCGAAATGTGTGCAACGCTGAATATTTAAAGCTCTGTGGACGTCAGACTGAAACAACTGCTGCATTGATTTCTGTGAAATGAGCTCAGCTGCAGACTTTTACTTTACAAACAAGCAAAACCAAACAGTTTGTACGAGAAGTGAAGTGTAGAATAAAGTTAAGATAACTGGGCCTGTAAATAATCTGTTACTTTGCTCACTTACAGTAAAAGAAGAAAATTTTACAATTTTTCTAAGTCTGTCAGGTCAGTCAGTCGTGTTGAAGCAGGTTTTGTTCACTGTCGTTATTCCTCCTCTTCACACTGACCATGAGAAGATCTGTAAAGCGTCGACAGTGTAAGTGATGGGGGATAAAAATCAGAGCAATAGTCTTTACAGTCTTTGTAGTAACAATTTCCCTCTTTGTGCTTCCTCGGACAGTGTTTTCCTGTTCAGCTGCAGTGGATGGATTTTATTAAAAAGAAGGGATTTGGTTGTAGAAAAGACAAAAGTTTTAAAGATAATGATTTGTTTTGAATAATTTGGATGACTGGTGCTTCAAATAAACTTAAATGCATTTTTGCACATCACTTACACTGTTAGTGCATCATGAAGGAGATTTCCGATGATCAGTATGAACAGGAGGAATCATTATAATAAGAAAACTTGTTCATTTTGGATCCTGATTGACTTGAGAAGTTGTGAACCCGTCCTTTAATCCTTTCTGATGTTCTGCCAAGATTGAGATTCTTTTATCCAACTCCTGGAACAGATTATACAGTTTATGTAACTTCTGGAATTCTTTATTCTTCTACAGAGCAATTATTATCCTAATTTTCTATTTACTTTTTTCTGCACAACCAATTTCATGCTTATTGCTTTGGTTTGTTCAAGAGAGGACAATGTCAAACTTTTGGTGTCAAGGCCTTTGTTTTGTTTAAAAAACGTATACTGAGAAAGAGACAAACACAAACATAAATCAGACAGACTTCACCCTCATGTTCAAAGTTCTGTGTGTTTCTGAAAAAATGTGGAGTTTGTTTTCTTCAGTGTTCGTTTGTCCATTGTTTTCTCCTCACTTGTGCGGCTCTGAGTGAGCACAAAGCCTGCTTAGTTTGGGTCGAACCGTGCAAAACCAATTCCAGATGGCACAGGCCCATGTGGGCATGACTGCCAGCCTCCACCAGCCAACAGCCTGCAACACACACACTTACACACACACACATTCGTCACACAGAGAATGACGGTTATACGGCTTGGACTGAAAACGTGTACATACCTTCATGTATCAATAAAACCAGGCTGAGGTTATCTGGAGCTAATATTTCCCTTCATATTTGCCACCTCAGTACATGTCGGCTTGCATAAGCAAGTAGGAATGAAAGAGGAGGAGAAAACAGAGGAGAAGAAATGCAGAAAGATGAAAAACATACAGCTGTCACATGATCTGTGCGGATACAGGCGTCCTGTGTTTTATCTGACAAAGAAACGTTTCTCCTCGTCTCTCTTTTTGAATCACACTCACGCATGCAAACATTTACTTGCAAAGCGGCGGCATCACACACACACACACACGTGCACACAAACACACACAGTTATGCAGGACAACGGTGGGTTTGCAGACCCCCTGCTGACCACAGGAATGTGCACTAACACACACACAGATGGAGGCTGTCAGGTCTTAGGGTCTATGGCGTGTTACAGCTGTTCAGAGCGATCGCAGGCTGCAGCGTCCCAAGGGGATGAAGAGGAAAAGGGGGCGAAGAGCAACTTTAAGAAGAAACATGACCAAATGAAAACAAGACACCTGCTCAGGCTCCAGAGTCCTGATACTGTAACTGTGGCTTAGGGGAAAAATAAAGCTCTTATTCCTTAAAATAAATAATGTTTAGCTCCATTAAATCAAATGAGAAGTTGGGGGTTATTATGTGATTATAAATCTTACATCTCCTCTGAATTATTTAAATCAACTTTTTAATAAACCAGTTACCAAACAATCAAGGATTCGCACACAACAAGCAGTAAATACACAAGATCATATAGAAATAGTTCACTGTTTAGAAATAGACTTAGACCAACTTGGCAACAGAATACCAGTAAAATTACTGTTTAGAGGTGAAATTATTACTGTGTGGCACAGTTGATATATTAGTAGTAGTATTTCAGGTAGCAAAACAAAGACTGAAGTAAAACAGCAAATTTCCTGCTGTTTGCCTGTTGCACACATAATGTTCCTTCATGTAAGGTATTAGTTAGTATGTCTGAAAATTTCTGTTTATCATCAAAATGCACCAGAACATCATATCTACCAGATAAGCACCAGTCAAAACTTTACTCATATTAATCATCAAACAGGATTTAGGAAGTATTATTTAACAGCCAAACAATAAACTAAAAGCACAAAATTGTCCATAGTTATGAATGGTAATTGGTGTGTGTGCAGTAGACTGGTGTATCCCTGCCTCTCAACTGAAGTATGCTGGGATTGGCTCCAGCAGAGCCCCATGACCGTAGTGAGGAATAAATTGGTATAGAAAATGACTGACTGACAATGAACATCTTCTCATATTATCACCTCATACACGTTTATTCAGTCTGGGTTGTTTATAAAAACAGTTTGCAACTATGACATTGCCTGGAATCACAACAATATTATGAAATGACTGCAAACTGGAATAATTTGGTGTCTGTTGCAGAGTTGTATTGTCTATGTTTTAGCATCTGTGACTTTACTCGAGATGCAGTCATCTCAAGAGACTTTTCTGACAGGATAAAGATACAAAAAAAACAACAAATTTAATTCAATTGTTTATAGAGAGATCGTTCAAAAATATAGTCTTAAAAGTAGGTACAATCTAGGTCAACATTAAGTAGATTTTAGGTGTCTCATGAATAAAAAGTCATAAATTTAAATCCGTTTCTGCAGATTTACTGAGTTTTTCTGCCATTATTGGCAAAAGATATGAAGCTTTCTCCTCTGAGAGTTTCTGTCTGGTTTGACCCTCCTACACCAGTAAAAATAATGTGTCTTCCCTCCTACTCTTATTCAGACCCTCCGTGTGGCCGAGCAGCGTTTTTCCATAACAAACCGGTGGGCGGTCGTCTTTAAATCAGATTCCTCTGTCCGCTGCTGGTCTTTGAAAACACAGCTTTATGGAATCAGTGGAGTGGCGGAGGAGTGGTGGAGCTAGAGCCAACTGAAGAGGGAGTGAAGAATAACAGCAAGTGGAGAGGGAGATACAGGGCGAAGGGTAATGATGAACGAGGCTGTGGTGAAAGAAAAGGTTGTGGGAATGAATGTTGAAACTGACGTGACTGCTGGTACCTCAAGTATCCCGATAATCCCTTGATGGTTTCATGAACTGCACTCTGAGCTACTGTAGCATTTATAAGAGAACCGTCCCATCTCGCCTGTTCTCTAATGTAATTCCTGCTTCCATTTTTCTCTGGGACATAATAAAAATTAATATTTTTCATGTATGAAAGAAGTCTGCAGATATTTGATCGTGTTTTGCAGCTGAATTGAAATTCCTGAGCTTCGACCCATCTGGAGAAATGATCACGGTGCACAAATTGTTCTTCTGTTGGGTTCATATGTGATTAATTAGAATGTGACAAAGGTTTATTTAGGTGGTTGTTATAGAAAACTATTGGCACATATGGCTGAATCTCACCACAAAGTTTGGTTTTGGTTTCATGGCAGCCTCTGATTTTAATGAGACATCACATCTTGTTATAGTTACCACAGTTTTGTTTTTGTCAATGCACCTGGTTTAAACATTTTGGTTGATATATTTTTAGCTGTGTTAGTACAAGAAACTTTCTAATCTCCAGGCCATTCACCAGCTCTTTACAATTAAAGCATTGATTCACATACATTGCTGATTGTGGTAGCTGCCATACAAAGAGTCAACTGCTCATCTTGTTATCTTGATGTTATCTAATCATTCACACATTACACACTCATTTGGAGCAATTTGTGGTCAAGTATCTTGCCTGAGGAAACTTCTTTATGCGGATTAGGGGAATCAAACCGCAGATCTACTAGTTGATGGACGACTGAGCCGACAGCTGTTTAAAAAGTATTTCAGCAAAGTATATTTCAACATGTCGTATGCAACCTCAGCATCTACAAAGCTGAAAATGTTCAGTTTGACTTGACTTTAACTTTGAAGAACCTGAACCAAGTCAGTGCCTTACTGAGACACAGCAGACTCATACTGACTCCTATCGCTACAGACTCAACTTGAACTGTTTTTTTTCCAGGTCACTTATAAATGTGATATTCCTATATAAATAAAATAAAGAAGCATCTGTAAGTCTGTGATCTCAGTGCTGTCCTTTCTCTTCTTATTGACTGGACACATCCTCTACAACGAGCATCCCTCACCCTAGCTAAGAAGTATAAATCACAGTCGGCATGGTATTTATATCAAAGTACAAGTCAAACAATAAGATTAACATGTTTTCTGGAATAGCTAATTAAACCTTGTGGGAACTACAACTCTAGCTCATGATTCAAATAATCAAACTCAATTATTTCTTCTATTGGAATCAGAAGAAACACATCATTTGATAATCAACAGAAACACGTGATGCTGGAATTTACACCAGAAAATACAGTTGGAAGAGATGTGGAGCGACACAACCTTGAGGACAAGCATGAGGACAACAGTAGGAAAACATCTCACTGTGGTTTAAAGCAGACATTTTTTCTGGAAGGTTTTGTTTATTTTAACTTCGCTGACTATATTTTCAACATATAACCATCACTACAGGATCTCTGGGACATTTTTCTCGGCACTGCACATTTTTCGATGTTTCTTCTCAAAGCTCACATTTGTCCAACAATTATATATATAATTACTCCACTGGAGGTGCCAGTGGTGTTAGTTTGACTGAAATCAAAGTTATTAAGTCAGGCTATCTATCACCAAGACCAACCAGAATGGATGATCTGCACATATTTTCAAAATTGTTCATCACCAAGTTCACCTCCAAGATGGTAGCCTACTAGTTTACTGGTCTTTCGCCTTTTGCTGTCAAAAAAGTTCAACCAGTAATGGCCCAATACTAACAAGCTAAAGAGTGAATATCACCACCTATTGTAGCAGAGGTGACATGACTTCATCAATAAATCAATTTACCTCCCATGTGTGGATAACTGTATCTGAATAAACTAATTAAGTTATAGCCACAGTTTGACTTAGCAGTCCATGTAAACGTACTGACTCTCTTTGTTTTTCTCAGACTGGTTCTTTTATTCTCACACAGAGACTTTCTCTATTCAGACTCGGACATCAAGTACAAACCACAAACTCACTGATGAGGTACCAAGAAGATCCTCACTTCAGACCACCAGAACTTAGCCTCCTGACAAACAGTAGTTCTACTAAAAAAGGAACCTGAATCAACTTCTGCAACAGAAATCTACGAGTTTGGTGTCATGACAACGTCTGGGATGTAAATTATGTGCCACAGTGCAGCTGATGGTGTTTTCTGCCTTCAGTCTGTTTCTTCAGCTACCGACACTCTGCTGCTCTTTGTGCTGCTCTATGAGCTGCTCACTATATAAATGTCACACTTCCTGTCATTAAGTATGTGTCTTGCAGAGCTGATATCCCAGACACCATTATGTCATCAGAGGTAATCGACCTGATGTTCTGCTGAGTCCCGCTCAGACACTGTTGATTAATTCTCTGAGGAACAAAGCCTATGTTTCCCCTCGTTAGGTTCTGATCTGTCCATTGTGATGCCAACATTTTCCATCCTTGTGGATTTCAGTGGCAGCCCTGTGGGAGTCAGACCTTCCTCACACAGCGGACGTCTGCACAGCGTCTCCAAACACTGCTCGTCATGAACTAAAATTATCGATTCCCTCCAAACATGCATGTGGCAGCTAATATTTTCAACCTGCTCACAGGCCTCTGCTGAAATTCCTTTTTGTGTTTCCGTTCTGCAAAAAGCTGCATGTCTGCTGTAGGCAATTTTTTTTTTTCATCAAATGTGGTTGTTGTCTTTTCATGGTTGCATTAAAGTGCTGCAAATGGTTAAGTTGTGATTCAGGAGATGTTGATCCATTGTGTGTGACATCTTGGGGAAATGTGGTGAGCTCCCAAAGCAGCGCATCTTCCCCCCAACAACAACGAAAAGTCTTCAAAGACTTTCTGGTTCAGTTCGGGTCAGTGGTGCATGAGAAGGGGGAAAACGGCCTCCCGGCGGTTAACCACCAATACATCAGCCTTCCATGACTCCATGATGGAGGCCAAAATAGCCTTGAACTGGATGAGATCATGAACGCAACAGTGGAACAAACGGCCTCACCAGACGCTGCAGAGACCGCCGGCCAAAACATTAAATCCACAACAACAAGAACAGAAAAAAACTTCTATTAAAACAGAAAAATGTTTGTGTTCAGACAAAGGCATCTGATACTAAAAAATTCCAGAATCTGTCTGCAAATATCAGCTGACTGGGGGAGAGTGGGAAGTGATTCTGTGCATGTTTGCCCTCCTTAAAATTCCCAGAAGGGACAGAGAGAGTGATAACGCTGTATAAACAGGCAAGAAAACACACCCTGGTGAAAGAAGGAAAGGGAATAAAGAAAGTGAGGAAAACTGTCAAAAAAGTTCACAGATGGAGATGGAAACAGGGAGATTTTGGTGATTTGCAGCCTGAGAAGAAAAAAACCATTGAATTTTTGTGACACGTGTGTGTGCGTACATACCGAGAGACGCAGTCATGATGGGACACCCTCAGAATTATCCCGAAATTCACCGGCTTCCTGTTTACCCCAAACTCTCGGGATCACTCCTTCACTTTACTTCTGTCTCTCTCTCTCTCTCTCTCTCTCTCTCGCTCTGGGTTCGTTCACTGAGCCGCTCAGCGTGAATGAAACTCTCTCTATTACTAGAATCTCCTCCTCTCTGTTTCACTTCAGTGATTCTGATTCGACAGAGCTTTTCTCTCCCTCCCTCTCTCTCTTTCTCTCTTTCTTTCTCTAAGGAGCATGCCCAACTCCTTTCCGTCCCCCCAGATGGAAAAATAAGCTCTCCATTTTGTGCCTGGCTTGTTGTGACACCGCGCGACTTCTGGGTTTTAATGGAGGGAGGGACAGAAGGGCGAGAGGGAGGGCGAAGGGAGAGAATTTCCCCCCTTATCCTCCTCCCCTCCATCCTTGCCTGCAGACCCTCCCTCACTCCCTCCTCCTCTTCCTCGCACTGACCACTGAGCATTGTTCCTGCCGGGCCACTGCGAGCACTTTCCCCCAATCAGAGCAGATTCCAGGGGGGTCAGAGGTTGCATGTGGCCTTTTACGGGCTGTAGAGAGGAGGAGGAGGTGGAGGAGGAGGTGGTGGGCTGATCTGGGGGTTTCTATGGCCTCTCTGTCAGGGCATGTGTGTCCACTCCCACCATCTGTTCGCCACAAACAGAGACAAAGGCATGCAGACACACACACTGACTGTGTCTCCTGCCATGTGTCTAATCTTAGCACATCATAAATAACACCATAAAGCGCCTGATTGAATTGTGTTGAGTTTACTCTTGTTTCAGCAGAGGCATTATTTTTTAACCCCTGTGTCACAGGAAATGAGCTGATAGTCATCAGCTCTGTACATCTGTACCACTCGCTGTTTCAGCTCTAAATTCTGAAGTTGACAATTCTGACAGTTATCGGACAACAAAAAAACTACAAAACAGTAAAAAAAAAAAAAAAACAGTAACTCAGCGAACATGTAATGTTTCCATAACTATAACTGTTTGGTAACGATTCCTCAACATTCTAAGAATGTTGTTCAAATGATTTTGTTTATTATAAACGTCCCAGGACCTTTTTTTTTTATGCCAGAAGAACTTTCTGTTTTAACATTGAGGAAACTAAACACTCTTGAAATGTTACCATGAAGTTTTGTTTTTTGTTTTTGTTTTTTTTCCCAGAGCCAAAAACAAACCAATTACATATTTGTCCACTAAATATGAAGCTGAAGTTAACCTAGCTTAGCATAAAAAACAAGTGGAAACACTCGGTACCTTTGAGAAAGTCAGGCTGTTTCCCTGTTATTGGTATTGATCTTATCTCATTTCCCAAATGTCAACCTATTGCTTTAAAAGACCTGTCAACAGAAATTGATTCTGTCTTCCTGTTCCATTCATTTAAAGTTGTTAAAGAGTTAACCTTAAACATTAGATAGAAATGCACCTTAGTAAGTTAAGTGGCTGTTAATAATGTTAATAAACAATAAACTAAATGTGGTGACAACTGATGAAGACAAAAAACATTAAATGGCCTCTGAAAATATTAATAACTTAACTAACTTAAATATTAAATATATAAGGACTAAGGATTTTTTTCTTAATGAAATGATCAGAATTGAACATACCAGATCAGTTTTCAACATTAATGAAAAAATCCTTACTGATAAAGACCTTTGGGACAGCTGCTACTTATTTCCAGCATTGTGAACATTGATTCTGGTTGTTTGTGCTGTTGATTCATGAGTTTAAATGACAGAGCCTTATTTTTGACCACATAATATCTGATCTCATATCATCTATTTTACATCCTGTGATCTGTTAAACAATCACCTGCTTCATTCAATGCTTCGTTAAAATATAAAGATAATCAACTGTGGAACTTTTCATCCAATAATAATAATTGAATAATAATAATTGAATTTGTATTGATTATATTTTTCCATCTATCAGCCCTTTAAAATATCTTAAATTAAAGCTATTATTAATTGTCAAAGACCACTATTCTGTGTTTATGTGATCAATAAATATATAGGATACAGACCAGTTCTCTAGCATTACTGGTGTAATCATTATCAGGCTCGGAAACAACAATAATTAGATTGCGGTCGTTGATGAAAGTGGTTTTAAACATCTGTCAAGCAGTTTTACAGCAGTTTGTTTATTTCGATCACAGGTTGTGGCTTAAACCCACAGAACTGCAGGTAATTAGACCATAAAACTTTTCCATGTCTCTCTCATTCATTGTGAACAACAGACTCAATCATCTGGAGGAGCACATTTCTCCCCTGAGTCTGCCACCCACTCAGCCACTCCCTCCTGGACTTTCTCCTGACCTTTGACCCCTGAGGTTCAGACAGTCAAGTGTTTGTCTGAGCAAACCATCTGCCTCTGCTAAACCTCGGCTCATAACATCGACATTCCTCTGGCTGGACCCTGCTTCCGCTGGCAGGGAGCTTCTGTATATATATCGCTGTTTATTTTGATGCGGCCACAAGTACACAAAGGAAATTATTACGTAAGATTTCAGAGACAGTGGAGGAAGTAGCAGAGTTCATCTCTGGGTTGATGTGAGGAAAAATACTGCAATAATGATTCTGATGCTGGTTTCGTTGATTTCCTTCTCTGTTTGAGCGATTCCATGTTGGTTACTGAGTAGTTCAACCTCCACTCATAGAAAACAAGCTGGGAACATGCTTCTTTCTTATATTTGACATTTTATTTCATTTGACATCCTGCAAACATTTAGTGCATGTGACTTCTGTGTTTCTTTAAATGAGCCCTGCACTGCCAAAAAAATAGGTACGATAAGTCCAATAATGAGCACAATTATCTTGAATTATCTTAATCCACTGGCAGATGATTTATTATATTTTTTTCTTGATTTTGGTCAATTTAATCCTGCCTTTGAAAACAAGATTCAATTGAAAAAACATTGGTTTAAAAGATAAAATTTGGATAAAGATAAAAAAATACACATATATAATTTAAAAAAGACAAAAACAACAAAACAATTTAATCTTGTTTTCTTGAAACAAAAACTAAAGACTAAATTCAAGAAAAACTAAATATTTTATGAATTTTAGGCAAAACTCTCTGCCAATGCAAAAATATAATTTGATGATGAGTACTGCACTGAAAAAAACTAAACAAATAAAAAATGTCATATTTGGTACAATAAGTCCAATATTAAGTAGATTTATCAGAAAACGTTGCTTATTTCAAGCTATTCTTTCATGAATTTGGTCAATTTAGTCTTTTATTAAATCAAGATTAAATAGTTTTTTTTTATTTCATAGAGATAGTTTGAGGTAATTCTACTCAATATTTAACTAATTTCACCAAAAACAAAATATGTTGACCATTTTTTGCAATATGCATGTGACTTCTGTGTTTCTGTAAACGAGCCCTGCACTGCAAAAAAATAAATTACCTTACCTGAAAATATCTTGACTTTGGTACAATAAGTTCAATATTGAATATAATTATCTTAGTGCACCAGCAGATAATTTAGCTTATTACAAGTTTTTTCTTTCTTGATTTTTCTTTTCTTAAATCAAGATTAAATTAGATTGTATTTTGTAGCAATAATTAGAGGTAATTCTAATGAATATTTAGCTAACTGTACCAAAAACAAGATATTTCCCCTGATAAGATCTCATCTTTTGCAGCAGGGAGGAATGAATTGGGTGATATTAAAGGAAAGAAAAGGCATCCTGAGACTAAAACTGTGATAAACGTGCTGAGCCTGAAAGCAGCATGAAAGCTCTCAAACACAGCAGCACATCCAACATACCAGGACCCCGCTGCAGTGATTAGCCCGGCGATAACGCGGTGGGAACTTGGCTGCAGGGTTTAGTGTGGCTGACTGAGTGCATCATTGTTGTTTTGGAGCTGTTTGCTTGCTGCCCACACAGTTAATCACTCCCAACATTAAAACAGCCCCTGGTCAAACTGTCATTACAGTAATCACTGTAAACAAAAAATAATTGGGAATTTAACTATTCGATCTTGACGTGGCAAATTGATTCCCAGACTGTTGTCTGTCTCTAATGTGGGAAACAGGAAACTCTTGTCTGACCCCAAAAATGGGAGCGAGCAACAGATATTCTGTGCCCTTTGTTAATTCTTCTATACGCAGCCAAGAGACAAGTCAGGTGTTTTTCTGTACACAAGACATAAGCACACTTTCATCACAACCTTAGCCATCCTGCCGCCTCTCTGCTCGGACAAACATGTTTACAATAAACAGGCAGATCTGTCTTTTAAAAGGATGGCCAGTGTATTTGTTCAATACAGGCAAAACACCATGATGAATATTACTTTGGTTTTGTTATCAATAAACAGGTGAGAATGTGCTGCGGTCTCACTATTTTCTGCTTACGTGCAACAAACTGCAAGCCTGCGCCTGGCTTCCTATTCACATGCTTTTGTTATAAAGGGCAGGAACTGAGGAATATCTAAGTTTTATTACCACATCAGATCATTGATCTATATTTAGCGTTATGTTGCATCATCTGTCTGATAAATGCATACATAGAGATAGACAATATTACTTTAATTTCATTATACATATTATTGAAGTGTTAGTGATTAGTTAGTATTTTGGATCTTAAACCCTATATAAAGGATTTTCTCCAATGATCTACTAACATAAGACCAAACATGCCACATAGTATAGGAAGCTGTGTCTCATTAATGCTGTTTTTTTTTAAGTTCTCCTAGGCAACATTCTCTTAAGAGACATTGAGATTCACAACCCTTCACTTATAATTTAAGTATTATCTTATTATCTTGTTTAAAGATTCACTTCCAACATGTTTTTAAAGGTGACATATTATTAGCTTAATTAAAAAAAAATGTCATTAATATACTGTTATAATGGTGGATGCTTTTGTCAGTCATTCATCTTCTATACCTGCTTATTCCTCATTAGGGTCACAGGGGTCTGCTGGAGCCAATCCCAGGGCATTACAGCAAGAGGCAGGGATACGCCCCAGATTGGTCGCCAGCCTATCATGGGGCACACACACCATTCACACCTACAGGCAATTTAGAGTCTCCAATTAACCTCAGCATGTTTTTGGACTGTGGGAGGAAGCCGGAGTAGGTGAAAACCCACGCAGACACGGGGAGAACATGCAAACTCTACACAGAAAGATCCCAGACCCAGGACCAAGGAGGTCTTGAACCTGCAACCTCCTTCTTGCTGTGAAGCAACAGCGATAACCCCAGCGCCACCGTGTTGCCCTGGATGCTTATTATGATCAAAATTTGAAATCTAAACGTTTGTAAATTTCTCCTTCAGCTGATCCCATAAACGTCCATTCAAACGAGTCTTTGTTGTTAAGGGTGTTGGCAAGGTTGATCCACAGGTTGTTTGTGTTGTGTACCTGCATATTTTAGATCACATTCTGGCTTGAACATAAACAGATTTGAGAAGTTTATATTTTGAGTAAAGAACAGGAAAAATATGTGAAATCCTGTAAATACTGTTATACCGACCAATCAGAACCAGGCCCATCGAATGTCTGAAAGGTGTTTTTACAATTAGTTCAATGTTGAATAGAATTATCGTGAATTATCTCATTCCTTTAGCACATTACTGTCTATTACACAAATATATGAATATACAAAAATATAAATAAAAAGACAAACATTAGAACTAAAAAGACATAAATATGACACAATACACAACTTATTTGTATAAATACAAATAATGTTATCTTCTATATTAAATTTACTAGAATCAAGCCTGAAATAATTTAAATTATCTGCTAATGGAATAAAATAATTCAGGATAATTCTCTCGCCATAATGCCCTGGGATTGGCTCCAGCAGACCCCTGCAACCCTAATGAGGAATAAGCAGGTATAGAAGATGAGATGAGATGAGATGAGATGAAATAATCATTAGACTAATTGGGCAAGATATTTCCACTTTTGTTCCAGTCCATTCTCAGTATACTGGTCACACATTGGAGACTCAGCAAAACAAACATCTAGTGTCAAACTCTGCACTTTAAAGGTCAAACATCCAAGTGAAGCCATAATAAGCAAAACAGATTTTAAAAGGTTTATATAGACAATGGACCAGTTGTCTAATGCTGCTGATCTTCCTGCAGAAACACACTTTTTACATCCTACTTTCAAGACTGCAATTCACAGCACACAATTGCTTTCAGTATCTTTATCAGTTGAGTGGTTTCTCTATCAGTTAAGTTTTTATCACTTCTCATGAAATGAATCACATGCTGTAAATGTATTTGTCTTCAGTACAAACAGGAACTTCACACCCACTTGGATTATATATGACACTCCACTCCACCACTGATACCAATGATTTTTTTCTTCTTTTGACACCACAGTAAATTCCTTGTGCAGCTGTGTGCTACATATCTCTTTAGGCACCGGTCCCTCCGGATGTCCCGGCAACAAAAGACCCTCCCCTCTCCTCCTGTCCCCTCCCAGAACAGGACGTGAGTGGACATCCTGCCAGCAGTGGTCTCTTCCTCTGTTACCGTCAACTATTATTAGCGGACAACCCGCATCAGCTGTCCTGCAAGAATTAATAGGATGTCCAAATCCCCTTTTCTATACCTCAGGCTGCTTTTTGCCCCAATATGATGTCAAAGACCTAAAAATAATAAACAATAAACCCAAAGAAACAAGCTGTCTGTCTCGAACCAGACATGCTTCACCAAAGCAGAGCCAACAGCAACAATGAGCAGGCCAGGTGTGTGTATGTGTGTGTGTGTGTGTTTTGATATAATGTGCCAGCGGGACATTCTAGCCGGCTCCTGAACCCTGTCCACCAACCATCACGGTTCAAGTGTTTGGGTGCTAACTTTCTCTCCAGTCAGGCCCAAAATCCCATAGACACACTTCGATATAAAGGATCACACACACTCCTGGAAAAATGTACCTTGAGTCCAGCTGTGCTCCTCCCACTGCACACCTGTCCTGAGCTGGGAAAACTCTGAGAAGTTTTTCACTGGAAAGAGTCGGAAGGCATTGATAAGATTACAAATCACATATGCACCAGCAGTAAAGAAGTGTCCATTTTGGCAGCATCTGTTACCGTAGGGTGTTGGAGGAGACACTGGAAAGTTTGGAGTTGGCGGGACCATGTTAGAGCTCTCTGGGCTGTTGGCTTTGTAGAAATGTCCATACTTTTAAAAAAGAACAAAAGACAAGAGTCAAGAAATTTTTTCCAAGTCTTAAGAGGTACGTACACACACACACACACACACACACACACACACACAACACACACACACCAGCAGATCTTATGATCTGTGTGTGGCTACAGCCTGTGTTTTGGTGTAAACAATCAGGCCATTCATGCCACTCATCCAAAAGAACAGGCACAAGAGCAGAACGTTCAACTAAAAAGAAAAACAAAAAAGAGACAGACAGACCGAGGAAGGAAGACAAAAAATTCATAAAAGTGCTGATAAGAATTACACAATTACAATCTCAGCAAAGAATCTTCTCTGTCACGCATCTCCACCAAAGAGACATTTCCTGTCTGAAATCGAAGGATTGTGAATCTATGCTTTCATTTTCATTTGTTTGCAGCGTTGGTAACAACCGCTCATCCGATCGACTTTACACTCAACACTGCACCCTCTTGGTCCTAAGCAACACACCTGCTGAGTTTGAAGTCAATAGGATGAACAGATCTCAAGTTAAATGAAGAACATTTTACACATAGATGCAGACAGAGAGGTTCCTTCCTTTTGGGCCATTTGACATGTTTTGTAATATAAGCCACACTCACAGCATTTGAACAAATTTTGAGGGTTGGCTATATCAATATCAAAGATCCAGAGATGTTTTGTACCAAATATGCTGATAATTGCTCCATATTTTAAAGAAAAGTGGCAAAAAAGAGATGTGGCTTATATGGATCTCTGATTTGAGTCTGAGACTTACGGTTTAAACGTTATGAGCCAAAAAGCAAAGTTTGTTGGTATAGCGCCACCATCTGGCCAAATTGCACCAAATTTGTCATGGTCACTCAAACGACATATCTACACGTGTCCACCAAGTATGATTCCAATAGCACAGAGCATTCAGGATATATGACATGGTATATAATGCAAGCCCCGCATACAGCATTTGAGCCAATTTTGAGGGTCAGCTACAGAAAATACGTATAAATCCAGAGATTTTTTCTACCAAATTTGGTGATGATTGCTCCAAACTTATAAGAGAGGTGACAAAACAAATACAGATTTGGTGCAAATATCTGACTTGTGATTCTGAGAATTATAGCTTGAACGTTATGGTCTAAAAGTTTGTTGTTATAGCGCCACCATTTGCCCAAATTGCATCAAAATCGACTCTGCATTCACTTGGTTCCTCAGGCACACATCTACCAGGTGCTAAGTGGATGATGGAAGTGTAACTACAAGTGGTCAGAGTTTCTATCTACCTGAGAAGATGAGAAGGAGGAGGGGCTGTGGAGCGGGGAGTCCCTGAAGCTCTGAGGTCCAGCCGCTCTCCATCCTGGACTGTGAGGACCAGCATAGCCTGTCACATCGCTGACCTGCTTCTGCTGCTTCCAACCTGTTTCAGAAAACAGAAGATACAAAAAGGCATGAGGAAGGAGGCAGACAAGCAGAGCCAGACTACAATCTGATATGTAATCATCCCTGAAATCTAACTCAGTCATGTGTTCTATATGAAATTAAACATCCACAAACAGTTGTGTCTATTTTTCTAACATTAAATGTTACAACATCTTGTTATGACCAGAAGGTGACTTGACAATAAAAGGTGATGACACCGTGTTTGTGTTTGGCATGTTTGTCTCAGACAAAAGCATCTATCAGTGTGATTATCAGCCGGGTAAAGCTCCTATCATCGGAGACCTGACTATGACCAGATGGTGGAACATTACAGCTTCTCATAGGAAAAACATCTGTTAGAACAATCAGACGTTCCCTTTTCAGATGTGAGTAGATCATCGCCCCCGGGCTGGCTCTCATCCAGAAATATTCTCCACTCACGTTAAGTAGATTTACTGAGTTAACTCTCATATGTTCCTTCTGTCTGTCAAGTAGTTATTCTTTCTGCAAATATAACGAGGAATTAGGAATATTGCCCTCACTTTTGTTCCTAAATTTCTGCTGTTTATAGACAAACATCCATTTCACATCTATAGCGCAGACACATCCTCATAACCTGTTGCACATGCATACACAGTCAACTAAAAGAAGTAATAAGAATTAGAACTGTGACTAATTAATCAGTCGATTATCTTCTGTCCTGACACCTGGAGATGAAGTATTCAGTTGTCTCTTTTTGTCCAACAGTCCAAAACTCAAAGATATTCAGTTTACAATGATATAAAGGTAGTAACTCTTTGATACCATTAAACAAAGGTTGTATTATTGTTCTGCAGGTTCAAACTCAGTTATGCTCAAATCAACTATAACGACACTCATTGAGAACATCGAATATACCGAACATATCAAAATCACATGAAAGCAAAGTAATCCAGATACTCTGCTGCTATAGAGACTCCACTGAGGGATTTACAGGGTCGAGTATCACTTGATATTCTGGATTCAGGAGAAGGATCTATTCTTTTGAAGATCGTGACTCAAAACTGATGAGAAGAGAAGAAGGGAAGCATGGTGCAAACACGCTGGAGAGCAAAGTGTTGTGTCGGACTTCAAAAGCATTCCTGATCACTTACAAACTCCTCCTGCCTCAAAACATTGCCCTGAAAACACACTCGACTGGACTCAAACACTTGCACACGCACGCACACGTTATAGTAACTGAACAGTGAAATATTAGGGCTCCTGCTTTAAATGAGCCCCGGGGACATATCCTTCCCCTTGACACTCACTGACCTACTTGCACACAAACATATGTTCCATTTCCAGACTCAAATTCCATGATTGAAGGAGAAGTTGAAAACTTTTCATTGACCTGATGCAGTGAAAAAAAAATAACAAAAACGTAGGGTCAGAGGTTAAATGTCAGCAGTAATGTAACCCTGTTGGCACATGGCTGCAGGTCAACGATAACGACAGCTGCATCCTCAGCTGAGAGCAGCATCATGGACCCTGACAGACATGATTCAGGAGCTGTTATGGACGCTCTAATCAGCAGCGAGCTGTCAGGAGCTCCCATACAGACCATTGGGCCATTCTGAGGTCAGCTTTGATGGAACAGCTGCTTCATACGCAAAGAGCTGAGAAGTGAGGACATCACTCACACACCTATGACCCGCGGTCCTCAAACAGAATAATTCAGGGACAGAGGTCACAGCGGAAACCTGCCTCTTCCTTGAGGCTCTGTGTCGGTGAATATGAGTGAGAATAAATCTGCACACCGTGCCAACAGGAGGAAAAAAGAAGTGATGAAGAGGCAGCACTGAGAATGAAAGATGAAATTATGACATTTCGAAGAACAGATGACAACAATGATCAAAATCTATTTCTGCACAATTTTTATAGATGACTTTTACTTGTAATGGGGAATTTTTACTAGGGCTGCAACTAACGATCGATCAATTAATCAATAAATTGTTTGGTTGATACAATGGTGTAAAATGTTGATCACTCTTTCCCAGAGCTTAAGATTCAACCTAAAATGTTCATCAGTTTACTATTATAGATGACTTAATAAACCAGAAAATAATCAGATTTTAGAAGCCGTAACCAGAGAACAA
The DNA here is from genome assembly GCA_030544235.1 of Lepturacanthus savala. NCBI lineage: Eukaryota > Metazoa > Chordata > Actinopteri > Scombriformes > Trichiuridae > Lepturacanthus > Lepturacanthus savala. Next base: position 6,736,013 of record CM060481.1, read on the forward strand.
GGATATTTTCTTCTTAAAAGGAACTAAAATTGATTAATCAAATAATAGTAATATAAAATAGTTGTTAATTATTGTAATAGTTGGCAACTAATCAATTATTTATCACAGCTCTTATAATGTACAATGCTGCCTTGATACTTTTATTGGATCTGAATACTTCTTAATAATGATGTCATTGTGAGTTGATGTTAGCATTTAGCTAAAAACAGCACTGTACCCAAATATAGACTCAAGAAACTGATGTAGATTTTAATCTTGTGTTTAAAGACAATATCATTCACTCCAATACAGTGTTTCCACCTTCTAGTTATCTCAATTTCAGAAAAAAATAGGTCTGTAGTCTTTTTAATTACATATTAAGTACCTAATTACATAACTCTACTGAATTGGGGCAGAAGCTGATATTTAAGAGGCAGATATAACTAAACCTCAGCATTTGTTTTTGCCTTGTGACTAAATACATATATATTTTGGGTGAACAGATGCTTTAACTTAGTAAATTATAGACGTGTACAGTTAGTTTACACATCTCTACTTGCACAGAGACACACAGCAGCCCACTGTGACATTTCAACTGGTTGACAAGCCGCACTAAGAAAACTACACCTGTGCTAACAAGCTGGCAGCAGATGAAGCCTCCAGGCTGATGTGTTATATTGTGGAGCTGAGCTCAGCCTGCACACTGAAGAGCATTGATTAAAGCAGACTGAAGAACTGAAGCGTTTCACTGGCTAATTGTGGAAATCTCCACCAGAGAGAGAGAGAGAGAGATGCATTTGTGTTTTTTTTACAGAAGGTGTGTTTGTGGTGTTTGCAGAAAGGGTGGAAGCCTTCAATTAAACAGGTAGTGGATTTCATTGTGATTAGACGTCAGGTCTTTTACACAATGATGTGTTTACTCCCCAGTTGGTCTTATTTAAAAGTGGAAATATACAGAGCTGACAGAGAAGGTTACATAATGAAAGTGTCTGTGGAGTGACCTCTCGCTACAAAGAATCTCAACATGACGTGATTCATGAAGTGTTCAAAAACATTATCCACTGACATAATTACAGAATGTACAGATTTGGGGTTGAAGATGAGATTATTTGAGTTTGTCCTTATCTACAAAGCTTTGGTGGAGGATGTGAGACGCTTCTGCTGTAAAAGAGGATTTTAACAGTTCATCAGCCTGAAGCTGGAGGGAGCGCAAAGCAGATTTAGATCTGGAATTTAGGTGTATAACATCTGATAGTGGTATAGTTTTCAATGCCTTGTTGGGTAAGTTAGACAAAGCCTGAAGTCATAGGATGAAATAAACAAATACCTGATAGAGTTTCAAACATTTCTGGCATCATTAAAGGCATGCCTTGAAGGCAAACACTTCCATAATCTTATTCCTTAATCCTTGATTAAGGAATAATCAAGGAATTGTGGGAAAATTCAGAGGATCATCACAGTCAATAGGTCCAGCTTCCCTAAGGTCCATGTATGTCTATATAAACTTTACACTATCTAAAAACTCAACAGCTCTTTTTTTGTAATTTGCCTGAAATAACCCTTTAGACCATTTGTCTTCTGCTGAAACTACCTATTATTTTGATAGTAGGTTAATCTATTGATCATTGAAGTGATTAATTGATTAGTTGTAGCTGATGATTCAACCTAAAATGTCTTTTTTGTCCAGACCAACAGTCACCAACCCAAAGATCAACAGTTTACTATTATAGAAGAATAAAGAATCTAGACAAAAATCAAATTTGAGAAGCTGGAACCAGAGAATTTGGACATTTTCTTCTTAAAAATTACTCAAATAGATTAATTGATTATCACGATAGTCGGCGATTAACGTAGTAGTTGGCAACTAACTGATTAATCGACTAATTGGTGCAACTCCTATTGATTCAAATAAACCTTTTATGTTTATTTGTTGTAATAATGTTAGTCATTATTAAGTCAACTTAATATTGTGTGTAGTTTAAACATAAATTTCTTCCTTCTCTCTCTCAGACTGTTTTATTTCAGTCATTTTCTTGCCTTGAAAATCAACCAGTAGGGCTGCAACTAATGACAGCTAATGAATATTCATAGTTGATTAAACTATCGATTATTGAAACTATTAACTGATTTGGTTGTTTTAGTTCATAAATGGTGTAAAATATTGAAGAAAGCTGAAGATTCAACCTAAAATGTTTTTTTTGTCCAGACCAACAGTCCACAACCCAAAGATCATCAGTTTACTATTATAGTAGACTAATGAAAATTAGAGAAGCTAGAACCAGAGAATTTAGACATTTTCTTCTTAAAAATGACTCAAATTGAAAATTGAAATGATTATCAAAATAGTTGGTGATTATTAAATTAAGCATTGCAGCTCTACAGGCTCTTCATTGTTACACCAACATATTTAACAGGTCCTACCTGTCAGGTGCGTGTTTCCCTTATGGCTGAGGCCATTGCTGTGGAGTGAGGTGGACCGGGACAGGGGGGTACAGCGGGTCGGAACAGGGACAAAGGTGGGATCCAGATCCAGAATCAGCTGGTTCAGCTGCTCAATGGACTCGTCAATGTCTGTGGCTAATGATGCCATCTCCTCCTCCTCCTGGCAGGACGGAGTGTGTGTAGTGTGGGTCACGTTCTGCTTGCAGTCCTGTTCCAGTGGACCCCTCTGCACTGCCTCCCTGCTGCTGAGGCCTCTCGGCGGCATGTCAGGGGCAACCAGAGGTGGAGGCTTCTCTTTACTCGACCTCTGTTCCCCGTTTACACAGTTTTCAGAGAGAACATCTGCTATCTGCTGCTGGATCCAGGAGTGGGTGGAGTACTCAGGCAGGTTCTCAGACGACAGGGAGCAGATGCTGCTTGAACTCGGCAGGTCTAACACAGCCGTCCCCACCTCCTCATCCTCGTCATCCAGTATATCGGTCTCCCTCTCACTGGATGAGGTCTCTCCATTGATGGTGTGTCCCAAGCCTGACTCGTCTTCCACCATCTCCCCGTCTACCCTACAGGATCCAGCCAGCTCAGTCATGACCTCCAGGAGAGGCTGAGCAAGGTCCAAGTCCACCCCAGGGAGCAGCTTCCCTGCCTGGGTGCCCCTGTCCTGTGAGGCCCCTCTGGTCTGTCTAGCCCTGGTCGGACCCTGCGAGGCCACAGAAAGGCCCGAGTCGCTGCTGGCAGACGCAGCTCGGTCGCTGCAGCTCTGGCTGCTGGCGGTCAGAGCACCTTCCTCAGTGCTCCTCTTCTTCACTTTGGTGTATAAACTGACATTTCCAGGGTCGGGAATATGAGAAGAAGCTGTGAAGATTAAAAAAAAACTGTTGATGACAAGAATAGTGAAGACCGATACAGAAAATATGTGGGTGCTATTTTATATTTATTTTAGATATAAATCAGCACTGTCCTTCACAAATGGTGTGCATTGATATTTTATATTATTGCACACTATCAACAATACATTATCACACAGTGTGTAGTAGTATAGTATACAACAGTCCAAAAAGGAAATAATTACAAGTAATTTCATTTGTTGAGTGAGTGAGTGACTGAGCGTGTGAGATAGTAAGTGAGTGAGTGATGATAAAGTGTGTTTCTAGTCATTGGTCAACAAAATGTAAGAAAATCATGAAAAAATACATGTTTTGTCCCAAAACTTGTCTAAAACATTAACGATTTTCACTGTATGATGAAGAAAAACTATTTATAACTGGA
>CM060481.1:6742199-6782199 GCA_030544235.1 Lepturacanthus savala
ATTTCAACAATGAGGTAATTGAAAGTTCTTTACATAAAACATTAAAAGCATCAAGATACAGTTTAAAAAACAGTTGATTAAAAGTTTGTGAGTGATTAAGTTAATATGTGAATGAGTGACTGAGTGTGTGAGTATGTGTGTGTTTGTGTGGTTGTATGACTGAGTGTGTGCTCATGCATCTTTATGCATTGTGGTAGCAGCAGGAGCTGAGGGAATCATTCACCAGCCCTGTGTGTATGGAAGCGTAACACAGGTGGCAGTTTGTGCAGTACATGTAATGTACATTCAAGACAAAAAAGGCAGAAAGCAGAAGGACCTTGAACTGCCCAAATAAGGAGCGGGGAATGTAAACATGGGGGCGTGCTCTGGAGAACAGAACGGGGGATGGGAACATGCGAGGAGACAAATTGCAACCTGCAATTTGAACCTGGAAGAAAAACGCAGAGGGAGAAAGACCAAGCAGATAAAGGGAAGAGAAGAAAGGGTGAGAGGTAAAAGAAGACGATGGGGAGATGGAGCGATAGACGGAGGGGAGGGTAAAGTAGAACCACCTGTGGCTGAAAACAACATTCTTGTGACTGGCTGCGCTAACTGCCTGGCACCCTCATTATGCTCATGCGTGTGTGCTGGCGGTTAAGGTAATGGCCATGTGTGTGTGTGCATTGATATGTGCCTTTACATGCCACTTTTCCGCGTTTCTCCCCCAAATCAGCGGCCCATCTAAATTACACGGCGGGCTGGAGCAGATTTAGCAGCGGCATAAAACAGCTGGAACCGAAAACCTCATTCACCAGTTAAAGTGATTGTTTGGGCTGGTTGCATGTGTGTTTTTGTGATGGTGTTTTTCCTGTGTGTGAACGGTTATTCTAACTAAATGTGACTTCTGAAAAACAGACGCCCGTCCAAACGCATGGGTCTGGTCTTCCTGCTGTGTACACATGATTGCTGTTAAGGATCGTCAAAGAGGCCTTTTAGTTAATAGGTAGGACCAGATTTCAGCACAATTCATAAGTTATGATTTTTGAACAGAACACATGTTGTGAATTGTTGTGAATCTCTCTGACAAATATTGAGGTCACTTAAGCTTTTTTACCCTGCAAAAATACAATCTTATCAAGTAAAAATATGTTTTTGGTACAATTAGTCCCATACTGAGTAGAATAATCTTGATTGTTGCACAGGATAACTACAGATCCACATTATGTTACAACTTGTTATGTCATTCAAGTCATGTTCATTCAAGTCATGTTCGGTCTTCAAATAAGTGTTTTCCCCTTGAATCTGGTCTGAGGATGGACTCAAGAGACACCACAGGAATTCAAAACAACAGGAAAAGAAAGTGAAACAGAGAGAGAGATGAGTGTTTAAAGACAGGACAATCACCTTTTTCCAGGGAAGATGTGTCTTGATATGAATCTCGTCTAATCACAGGATCCGCGGTGTTGTAGTCCACTGTCACAGAGTGACCGTTGTTCCACAGCTCCCTGCCTGCACAGGGAAATGACAACAGCCCAGTTGACAAAGAGGCAGCCTTGGACAGGAGTCAGTTACACACACACACAACTATTTCAAAGATGATTAAAAGAATAATTCAGGCTTTATTTTACTGGTGTTTCAGTTTCCTGAAGGGACTTACTTATCCATCAGAAACTGTGTGTGTGTGTCTCTCTCCTGGTTTTCCTGACTGTGTGTTTCCCCCCGTGTACAGTATCTGCAATCTGAATTCCTGTCAGATGTGTGTGTGTGATAACCCTCATATTGCTTCCTGTTGTGAGGCAGAAGTGTGATAGTCTGTGCTGAGGAGCAGCTACCATCCTGTCACACTGCTCTACAACACTGCCCCCACCTGGGACACACTAACTGAACTTAATGAGTGTGTGTGTGTGTGTGTGTGTGTGTGTGTGTGTGTGTGTGTGTGTGTGTGTGTGTGTGTGTGAGTGTGTGTGTGTGTGTGTGTGTGTGTGTGTGTGTGTGTGTGTGTGTGTGGCTCTGGGAGAAATCCTCTTTCCACTAAATGTTCAGCTTATTTTTACCATTAATATTTTTTTTCTTGTAAAATCTAACTTTTTCTGGGGTTTAAATCAAGTTGTGTAAAATAAGTAATATACTTAAGTAGCTACAATTTTGAAGTACCAGTACTTTGGTTGAGCATTTTTATGTGACGCTACGTTATACTTCACACTACTACATTTCAGAGTAAATATTATACTTTCTACTCCACATTTATATGAAGCTTTAGTTACTTTTCAGATGGAGATTTGGCATAAAATAATATATTTTAATATTCTTACTATTGTTTAAACTGCCACTTTTATTTTATTAATCTAAATGTAATATTCACTTTGTGTGAAAGATGCTATGTAAAGTATATTAAACGAACTATAAAATATAATATGATGCTATGCTTTTCTTATTAATCTACCTAAATTCATTTGGTATAAACCTGAACAAATCATTTTTTGTATTAGTTTATCACAGGATTTATTCACAGGACGTTGTGAAGCCTCTCACATGCAGCATTGAATGTTTTCCACTTTGAAAAACAACAAAGGATAATTTCCCACATCTGTCATGTTAGGTGACTTTTGGTTGATATTGTGAAGTCTGATAAGATGTGTTGCTATGCAGAGCTGTTGATTGCATGTTTATTTCTGAGGGTTGCAGGACTTTAACAAGTTATTTTCATAACTTGAATGTTTTTGCATGTCCAGTCCAGTCTTACAGCAATCAAGTCTATGTCAAGTTTCACTTGTGTGACTTGTCTGACTAAAGTCTTGATTCTTACGTTTACAACTCTGCAAACTACCTGCTAGTGTGAATCAAGATCACTTGCAGATGTTCTTTTTTTGGGAATTGTCTTGGAATTCTGAATAATAAAAAAAAAATACAAAATGATACAAGTAAAAATGTGACAATAACTATAACATCTGAAAGACATTGCACCTATATTCTTCGCTGTGTATACACAATAGTATACCTACACCCACTTCATATTTTAAGTCAAAGAAAATAAAACAAAAACTGTATTGTGGGAGAGACTCTACCTGTGATCTTTTCAGGACTGTCAGAAACTAACAGCTCAACTTTTCCATCTTCTGGAAAACGAGGATCTGGAACAGTAACAGAGAAATCAGACAGCTGGACGGAAAACTGGGAAAACTGGGAAAACTGGCCATGTCTCCATGAGTACTTGACACCTGCTCTCCAGCACAGCTGATACGGGTTCCAAGTTTAGCTCAGGTACGTGATATTTACATTGGAGCCTCCACCAATGTAGAAAGGGGCAGAAACGCCAGAGGATTTATCAGTTACAGATAAAGATTGATTATGTAGGGGAGCAGAGTGTGATAGTAGCTGAAACAAGCATTGGTGTGTGTTATAAATACCTTCACTGGCACAGTCAAGGTCCGCCTTGGAGAAAGTGAGGGTGTGTCCATGCACGAGCCCCGTGTGAAACTGGAGACGGAAGATGACCTGACGGCAGGCTGACAGGCTGTTTTTGTCATAACAAACCACCTGAAATAAAAAAAAAACATACAGTGTTTACTGCTGCAGCCGAAATATATAATAGAAATGCACATTTCATACTCAAAATATGCAGAACAATATATAGGTATTACAAATAGGTTAAAAACAAAACCAAAGGGTCCTTTTTGTGCAAAATGTCCTAAAAGTTTATCTGAAAATTATATACAGTTGTTTAGCAGTCTGAGTTATTCATATCTGACACATGATATCTGCTACATATCTGGTAGCATTGAATTCCCTCTTTGTGTTTCCTTGGACAGTGTTGAGCTGTTGTGAACCTGTCTTTCAATAAATATAGAGAAAGCAAAAAGAACAAACCTTGAAGAAAAGAAAATAACAAAAGAGAAACAGGAGTTTGGAGAGGAAGAGAAAATAAACACAAAGACAGTGGAAGGGGTTGCAGCAGATTTAGCTTCTATTGGCTCCTTTAGCAGGGATGTCATTAATAATCAGCAACAGACTAAGTAATACTTGACAACGATCTCTGTTTATAAACCTAAAGGATAAAATCAAGCAGGAGTCAGAATTACTCTGATACTCACCATGATGTCGCCCTTGAGCAGCTGAGCTGGTTGCAGCACAATGTAGAGTCGCTCTGTGTGACCTGCCTTAACATGGCTGGAAATATAAACACACACATTATTCTATTCTTCAACAACGTTCAGAATGTAAATGTGTAACAAACAAGATGATGATGTTTTTCCTACTAGACAGCAGATGTATAAACAGCGTGTAGACTCTGGTAGACTCTCAGAAACAGACAACATCCTAAAAACAAAGTGTTCAGAGGATTTGTAAGTGACGGAGCTATGGATGAAAATTTTGAATCTTGAAAGTTTGAGTTGTCCCAGATTCAATGTGATAATTGCAGAAGAAAAATGGTAAAAAAAAAAAAAAAAAAAAAAAAAAAGATTAGTTTATGTTGAGGAATGCATCCACTAGCAATAACATGGGAATAAAACATGAAATGATGCAGAATACAGTACACAAAATGGCATTGTGAGCAACTATAGACATACAGAGTACATGTAGATAGACATCACATTCACAGGTAGTAAACCCTATAGGAATTTAGTATAATTTTGTATAAAGCAGTGCCACAGCTTGCATATTGCAACCAACTTGAACCAAGATTGTATTAGATTGAACTCACAGTGACAAAAGAACCAAATAATCCAAATAAATTCACAGGTAAGACACTTCTGGTAAAAAAAACAAGTTAGCGACCCATTCAGTGAGGCTACATCCATTATTAGCCAGTCTATGGTTTTTATCTACCTGGTGAAGCCCACTATGCTGCATCACCATGTTTCTACAGTAGCCTAGAACTGTGATGGTGGCTCCAGACACAACCTTTTGCATTTTTCATGACCACCATAGGTTCTACTACATGCTTTGGTTGCACAGTTGGTTGTAATCTGAACCTCACCACTTCAGAAATTACACACTGTACTATAAGAAATGGGTGGGACTTCACATCCATTACATAACATCGTCAGACTCATGTTTTATAATTAAAAAAGGTTTTATTCAGTATTCATTCTTCTTCGTACCCACAATACAACTCATTTTAGTCAAATTCGAATATTTAATGAGGATTTGTACTACCGTATGAAGACCTGCTAACCTCACTTCTACTTCACCTCACTTTTACTTATTTTCAAACTTGTAGCTAATTCATCAGACACCACACCAGGCTTTATGCTACTTATTCCACATATGCAGGTGTAATACCCAACACCTGGAAACACTTTGATGTGTGAAATCAGGGGAGTTCCACATTAAGTCTTGAAATCCTTAAAAATCCTTCAAGTCTCAAGTTTTTACTGCAATAAACACTTGTATTTAGAGAACTAAAACACTTGTATATTCACTTGCAATTTTCTTAAGACTTTAAACAGGACTTTCTGAAGAAACTACACACTGATGATAAATGGAAACAGATGCTTGACTTACTACACTCATGCTCAATCTGCAAAATTATATTTAGAGTCTGTTTTACTGATGTCAAATTAGCAACAAATGTTAACAGATGCTGTGGGGATCACCGGCTGTATTTTACCTTGAAAAATGCTTATGGGTAAAAATTGCTCCTAATTCACTTGCAGTAATTGTTGGAGTTCCCCAAGATGATAATCTGTCTGGTTCATCGTAAAAAAATGTTTTGGCTTTTAATGTGCCCCCCACCAAATTTGAAGATTAGATCAAGGATCAAGTGAACTGTACAAAAGGCTCCCTGAATAACTTTCATCCAGTGGGGAAGACATTTATGCATCATATAAAAGCTCTGAGACAAAAATCTCCTCTGTCAAGTTTCTCTCCTGTTTTGTATTTGTCTCATTATCATTAATGAGTCTCTCCTCTGATTGGTTGATTTGAATGGGTGTGACTGTGGATGGTAGGTGATGACTGTGTAGTTGTGACATCACAACTAGATGGAACTCTTAATGGAAACATGGACAATATTTCTAAAAAAAAAATATTATGTTTTATGTAAAAAATGTATTTTGTAAAAATTGTATTAAGTAAAAATAAAATGTTTCCTCCCCAGAGTCCAAAAATGTGCTGAGGTTAATTGGAGACTCTAAATCGCCCATAGGTGTGAGTGTGTGAGTGAATGGTGTGTGTGCCCCATGATTGACTGGTGACCATCTAGGGTGTATCCCTGCCTCTTACCTACAACACACTGAGATTGGCTCCAGCAGACCCCCATGACTCCCGTGAGGACTGAGCTGGTATAGAAAATGACTGACTGACTGACTATATAAAAATCTCATTTTCTACTTTATGGGACTTTAAAACTGCTGCTGCATTACTCTATTTTAGAAGAAATGGTAGACTTCTTCTGTGGCTAGAAACCACTGTTTATGTGCTCATTTCCCACTTATTCAGATCTGACATCTGCTGCTCACCTCCATCTTGTTTTATTTTGGGAGTTTTATGAAGAACAACACAGAGGAGGAACGACGGAGAGGGACACATCCGTAATCCTCCTTTCAACATGCTGCCCAACATCCACACATACCTGCAGAGGAGACAAGATAAAGAAAAGAATAATAACCTGATGAAAGTGTGTTTGTGATGTTGTTTGGCAATGTCATCATAGCTTTATGACAGACTCATGTGTTTCACAACAGGATGAATCACGTTACTGGTAATCTGAGGTCAACAGTCACAGTAAATCTATTGTCTACATCGAAGGTTGACCAATATAAGATGAACCAGATTTGACCTTTGACCTGAGTGACCCTTACCGTTTTTGAGAGGGTGTCATCAGAGTGGAGAGTTTGTCGTTGTAGAACCTCCTCATGGAGAAGTGGTCCAGAGAAAGTTCTGCACTGAGAGAGACGCATATATTCAGATGCTGTTCATTTAAAGGGTCAGTTCACCGAAATACAGAAAGAATATGTTCTCCGCTTGAACTCCTGTTGAATCTACAGATGTAGGTCGTTTTAGTTTTATTATGATATTTTAAGTTTTAAAACAAATAAAACTGAAATTTTGCAAAAGCAGAACTTGCAAAAGTGGAAAGAATAATTTCAATTTCACTCTGGATAACTCATATATATATATATATATATATATATATATATATATATATATATATATATATATATATATATATATATATATATATATATATATATATATATATATATATATATATATATATTTCTGTTTGAATTCAATATATCGAGGTGTGTATGAATCTGAACTGCAAACCTTAATAAATTTGACTGTTAATTCTTTAAAACATTAATTGAAATCACTTTTCAATTGTGTTTTTTATCAAACAATTTCTGTGCATATTAGGTTGCACAAGCCATTTAGAAATGGTTCCTGTTGTCAGAAAAGAATTTGAATAATTGAAACCAAAACTATCTACATGACACCAGTTTGGTCATTTAAAAGAACCGAATCCTTAAAAAATCAGTAATTATCAGATTTAGAACCATTCACACACCTATACATACCTGCACTCACTCAGACAAGTAAATATCTCAGTCTGAGAGGGACAATGGTCACAATCAGAATCAGCTATGAACTCGGCGCATACGCTCACACACACACATGCAAACACACACACACACTGCTTTTCTAATGGACAATGCCTCAAACTTACCTTTCACATCACCCCATGAGATGCAAATATGTGCATATAAACATTATTCAACCACATAAAGTAGACATTTGCTTTGAAAATCAACAATCAACAATGTTGTGCATCTTCTGGAAATCCAGACTCTGACACGCAGGCAAATTAACAGAGCAAACCTGTGGCCAACAACAAGAGCAGCAACAGGATCCCAGCCCAAAATTCAAATAGTCAAGTTCAAAGTCTCTTCAATCAGCTTCTTTGCCCTTTGCCTGCTGGATGTGTGAATTACAGTAGATCAGCCTTTGTTCATGCTGTCTATTGTTCAGTCAGTGCTCTTTGATCTGCAAACATCCCACACTGACTGTTGTTGCTACCTTAAAGGTACAGTTCCCTTCACCAAGTAGTTTTGTCTGTGTTAATGCAAGTGAAATGCATTTTATTTTGGGAATAATAAGTCAGTCAGTCAGTCAGTCAGTCATTTTCTATACCTTAGGTCGCAGGTCGCAGGGGTCTGCTGGAGCCTATCCCAGCGTGTTACGGCGAGAGGCAGGGATACACCCCAGATGGTCGCCAGCCAATCGTGGGGCACACACACCATTCACTCACACATTCACACCTATGGGCAATTTAGAGTTGCCAATTAACCTCAGCATGTTTTTGGACTGTGGGAGGAAGCCGGAGTACCCGGTGAAAACCCACGCAGACACGGGGAGAACATGCAAACTCCACACAGAAAGGTCCCAGACCCCGGACCAAGGAGGTCTTGAACCTGCGACCTTCTTGCTGTGAGGCAACAGCGCTAACCCCTGCGCCACCGTGTCGCCCGGAATAATAAGTCATCTCCTATAATAAGTCTATAATATACTGTGTAATCAAAAAATCCTTTGTAACCTACAGGGACAGTTTTTATCTCACCACCATTAGAGCATAAAAACATGTTTGTGTTTGTTTGTTTGTTTTTACTTTCATCCTGCAGCCCTGACTTCAAAATTGTAGTTTTTACTATTTTCTACCAGATTGAACAACTTTGTCATGTTTGGCATAAGGATCAGTTACATACTATTTACCTGGTTTCTGTTACTGTTCTATTTTGGAGCTCTGTAGGTTAATGAAATAAATATAGTCAACAAAAATGGTATGAAAAAAACATGCACCTTTGTTTTTAGTGGCTGTTGTAGCATGAATCATGCAAGCTGTTATTTTAGGCGTTAATACTGCAGTTATGGCTTCAAAATAGTTCAAAAATGACTTCAAGCCAATTGACAAATAAACCCGTAGTGGAAATAGGGAAATAGTTTTAGTTTTAAAAGAAAAGAATAAAGGAAACTCATGGGTGTGTGTTGATATGGGTGTTCAAGGGTGGAGTCTGCGTCTGTTTATGTAGAAATTAGCATGTGTCATGTTATGTAAAGAACATGGTTGAAGTTGGGTAAAAGATTCTACCCCCCAAAATGGACATTTTCTACCCCCCAAAATGGCATCTCCTAGATGCTGAAATATTCATTGTTTAAAGAATGTAAATGTATTATCGGCCTTCACCTGCTACTTATTCATCCTATAGCCATATCATGTTGTCATATCCAATTCCCTGTTGTTTGTTGCTTGTCAGTTACCTGGCTGACATGTTGCTGAAGTGGATGTAAGACGCCACCAGGACTCCGACCGGGCCTTTAGCGCCCTGTTGAGGACAAGAACAGAAACAGGATGGATAAATATTACATAGCATCAATGAATTAATATATGTAACATGAAATTGTCGGTGCATAGGGTGGAGTCTGACCCTGCAGTGTAACACCAGAACATGCTTCAGGTGTCTTTGCAGCCAGTTCTCCATTGCGGTGCACACACTGAAGATCTGATCCAGGCCGGGAGCCAAGAGATCCACCCAACCTGTGTCCAGAACCTGACACACAAACCACAGCACTGTCATAAACCTCAGGCCACAGCTCAACATTTGACCACTCAAACAGGTCATGTCAAAGGGGCATCATTACCTTGTGGTTCATCCGGGTGAGAGTGTTGCTCTTCTGTGAGAGGTTAATGAGCTGAAGAAAAAACAAACTAAATGCATGAAATGAGACAAATCACATCTACCTGTGTGGTGTAAGATCATTCTACAGTCTGAGGATTTTTTTTAGGATATAATAATATCAGGAAAAAATGGTTTCCAGAAGTAAAAATTAATGTTAGGCTATAAACAAACTACAGGTGCATCTCAAATAATTAGAATATTGTGAAAAAGTTAAACAGTTATTGTCAATAATTTCAGAAAGTGAAACTCATAGATTATATAGATTCATTAAAGTTCAAATCTTTAATGTCACTATTGGGAAATTCATTTGCAGCCAGGATATCCAATACACATAAAACATACACAAAACAATAGTAACAACAGCACATAGCGGGCAGAGTAATTTAAGAATAGATTCAGAACAGAAGATTCAAAGATCTGATCAAATGCAAAGTGAGAAAGCAACAGAATGTCTAGACAAGCAACTATAAGATAGCTATAAATACTATATCCCACTGTTTTATGTATGTATATTATAATTGAAGCAAGAACAAATGAAACCCTGATCTCTTTGGCACCTTACACATAGAGTGAAATATTAGCCTTTATTTATTGTAATTTTGAGGATTACCTCTTAAAAATAATTAAAACCCCAAATTTCAGGATATTCTAGTTATTTGTGATGGACCTGTACATCATGTTCACATGAATTCAACATTACCACCAATAAGCTTCCAACCTGTAATATGAGTTCATGCTTCAGCATGATGATGTTTAAAAACTCTATAGCCTCATTTAGCTGCTTATTTAAGTCACATAAAAGCTTCAAGGTTCAATTTAAAATCCCATAAGCTTGTTCTACTCAAAAACACATTCAAAAGAAACATTGATTTCCAGACAGGGGAACCATGAGTGTTAAAATTCCAACTCATGTCCTGTTTTTTCTCTGTTCCACTCATCTCACCATGTAGTTGTCTCCATGTTTGGACTGCAGCAGGGGGATAATTTCCTGCAGGTTCTGCATATACGTCTCTTCTGGACATTCAGGAGGACAGAAAATGGTAATGATACGTTCAGTGATGTAGGTCAAGTCGATTCTATGCTGTTTCTCCATGATTTATTTCAGTCACATGGATGCTGTAGAGACACAAGAAGTGAAACGCAGGGTATGAGAATGAAAGTCATGGAAAATTTAGAGAAGTGAAGCAATTTCACTCCAGGTCTGTTTGCAGAGCTTTTATCTGAGCATGTGCCATATCAGCATATCAGAACTAAAATGAGCTGATCATTTTGGCTCACACAGCCATTTTTGAGTTCAAATGCGGTCAGCATTATTAACCCGAAAGTCCTTTTACAGGATGTGATGTTAAACAAGGCCCAAAAAAGAAAAGAGGAACTGCATTAAAAGGGCTGGATCCCCTCACTGAGCTTGTGACCAGAAGAGGAATGAAGATGAGTCACAGAGACATGACCCTGACCAAACCCCAGATCACATCCTCATTACTCATCAAAACAAAACCACAGAACTGTAAATAGCTACTGATAAGGACAGAAAATGTGTCAGTGATTGTTTTTTTCTGAATTCAAATGTGAACAAAGAACAGTTTTTTCTATGTATTCTGTAAACCATGGGAAGGATCATTCTGTGTTATCTGGGTGTTACGTCAGCATAAGGACCAGAGCGTGTTAGTGCACGTCCATAGGAGCAAGATCAACAAGAGAGTGTGTCAAGAGCAGTGGTTCACCGCGCCTTCTCAAAGACCATGTCACCACACCACAGTAAACAGTGACACAATCATATTCACAGTACAGGAGTACCTAGCTGCTTCCCACAGAAATGACTGTTCACCAGGTTAAATCCTCTCAGAGCATTAGGGAGTTAAAAAGCATATTTAGAAACCAAGATATGTCAATGAGAGTTATAGTATGTCTACCAAAGGATGGTGAAAACAGAACTCATTAAACTCATTAAAGTGAAATGAACAACAGACTCTTTAGGTTTTCTAGTACAACCAAACAATAACCAGCAGTCTTTTAAGTGAAAGGTTGCAACTTTCATGAACTGAAAACTCACCATGAAATAGCAACAGCTACATTCTACTCTATAGAACCTGCTCCACAGCAGCCAAAGTAATCACAGGTGTTACTAATCACATTAATTAAGCACCTACTATTACTACTATTTACCTACATAAAGCATACCCTGCTTTATTGACTATTTTATTTTATATTCTTCCATAATTTACTAAATTAACACCACATCGGATGGAAGAAGATGTGAAATTAGTGATTAACACCATAAACAACCAGGAAACTGTTTAATGATTTAAGTCATAAGAATTAAGGTCCATAACCTATTATGCTGTATAATAACCTGTGACAAAGGTTCTCAAGTGGAGTCTGGTTTGTTTTGAAGGGTCACAAGACAAAAACGTAGGTTGTTCTACACCAACCAGGCACTTCAGTCAAAATACTTTAGTATTTGTACAAATGTATACTATTAAGTCATAAGAAGTTTATTTCTAAATGTATCTAGAGTGAATGAAAAGCCACATTCAGGTCCTGTTATACATCATTTAAGTTACATTGGTGAAAAACCCATGCGTTTTTGTTTTTGTGTGCATTTGCTGAAAATGTTGAGCAAACACAGCTTTTCCATCTTAATGAGTGACTAGTCTCCAATTGTGTATTTCTGGTATGTTTTTTCAGCATTTTTAGTCTGCTGCAAACTAAATTTGTCAGCGCTCCGCCTGAGGAACCAAAACAAACACAAGTGTGTGACTCAACCACATACACACACATACACACACATACACACACATACGTTGCTATAGGGGAGCTGCTTAGCAGCAGAGGTCCTTGAGCTTAAACCAGCCACATTTAATTATAGTCTGCATTTCCCTTGTTAAAGGCGGGCATACCAAAATGGATTATCCATCTTTGTTTCTCTTCTTTTGTCTCTTTTTGGTGCTGAAAAATATCCAGCTCCACCACAAATACAACAGGGATGGTATAGTAGCTGCTAAATGAAAGTGAAGTTAATTCACCTGACATCTGAAATACCAGAAGTGAAATAGACCGGGACCAGTTATTGGTTGTTATCCTCCATCTTCTGCATTTAGATCCCGTCTACTCGGTTCTTCTTCTTCCCCTGAGAATGTATAGTATACACAGTAAACAAATTTCCCTTCAGTCCAGCAAATCCCCAAAGAGGCTCCTTATTGAATTATGTGATCTTATTTTTCTCATTAAAAACATTGAACTGAATCTACAAGTGGCATGAGGTAATGCCATTTTATTATCCATGTTTCAAGCATATCTCAGTCAATTACTGCTCTATCTAATTAGTTTCAAAATCATGTCACTTGATTGAATGTAATCTTTGAAGCAAGATCATTTGCACTGGAAATCAGTGTGATTATCACACCCCTACTGGAAGGCTTGAGGACTTAGAGCAAGATTACAGTGAAAGACCTCTAAAGATGCAGAAAGAGGCCCAGTGGAAACAGGTCTCCTGGGGTTCAGTGTCTTATGTGTCAGTGGGCTAATCTCCCTCTTAGTGCATCTCCAGGATATTTTTCACCGTTAATCCCCCCAAAGATTAACCATCGTTTACTGAACAAAAAGATGTGGATTAGTGCCGGCGCTAGGAGAGGAGAAGGAGACGAAGAAACTTCCAGTTTGTTCTACATGAGTGCCCGCTGAATTACTGATTAACTTTAATTCTAACATTACTGGAATCACAAGGAGTAGCCTTTATTCAAACTTCAACATGATAACAGACTTACAGAAGGCTTACCTTGGCCGCTGCTGTTCCAATCGACAAGGAGTAAAAATCTCAGCAACGTGAAGCTTGATGAGTGAAAGTCTGTGTGACTTCCACAGAAAATAAGGTGGAGACTTGACAGAGGGAGGGAGGGAGAGAAAGAGAACGAGAGAGAGAGAGAGAGTATGATAAAATATACTGTAACCATCCTGCACTTTGCCCTCTGTTGGCCTGCAGTGTGACAGCAGTCCACCCTTGTGCGCATGTGAAAGATCTATCTGACACGTCTCTTCCCAGCATTCATTAACACAGACAGGAGCTGATTAAACTCGCCTTGATCTTTACTTTATCTGCTCTCGAGGGTCTTTAAATTGGGGCAGCAGAAAAAAAGAACCGACTTTGTAATATCAAGGATACACAAATAGACGTGTTTTCTTTCTTTTAATCACCTCATCTGATAATAGGGAGTGTTGCATATGCAAAGTACATTATAACATTGTTGTAGCTGGCAGCAGCAGCAGCACTAGTGAAATATAACTAAGTACATTTACTTAAGCACTGTACTTACGTCCAAATTTGAGGCACTTAACATTATTTGAGTATGTCCATTTTCTGTTATGTTATACTAATCTGCACTTTTTACTCTTCACTTTTTGTTTTACTTGCTAAAATGCAAACCAGTGCTTAGTTATGGATTAAAGTAGTCTACAAAACTAAAATAAAAGTTAAATCAACAATGCATTAACAAATCCAAAAGGGGGGCATTTTGCTGTATAATGAATACTTTTACTGTTGATAATATATGTTGCTAGTTAATTTATATATCTTGAAATTAGAATTCTTATTTGTAATGGAATATTTTAAACTCTCTTATTCAGTGTTTACTTTGAATACTTCTTCCAGCACTGAAGTGTGCAAAGTAAAATAATAAAAGTAGTACAGCCTTTATTCCACTAGGTAGCGCCAGAAGACGAGTTCCTGCTCGTATGTGTTTAGTGATTGACAATAACTGTATGGAACAAACATAAATACTCGGTTTTAATGACTTTAAATAAGAATTTCAGTTCATAATGTCGGCGAGAAACATCATTTATAAGAAAACAGAGCAGTTTAACCAAGTAAATAATACTGTAGGGTATGATGCATTCAAGTGCCAATCCACCAATCGTAATTCGCGGATTGTACAGTTCAAAGTTACTTGGCTATTTCTCAAGGATTCAAATTCATGCAATATCAAATAGATGATTTTAGAGTTGAAACTGATTACTTTCATTATATATTAAATTGACGATTATTTGGCCGGGTAAAAAATATGTATCTAAAGAGTAACTAAAGTATTGGAGTGAAAGCAAGTGGAAACACTCAAGTGTTTCCACTTGCTTTGTGTTTGTGTTTTTTGTTCACATAGTCAAACTAAACATGAAGAAGCAGCGCAGAGATTTTTTGTTCCACACTTGTGGAACAAACTCTCTAAGAACACACAACTCTCATTTGTTTTAAGTAAGACTAAATACTTTTGCTACCTTTTATTGAGTCAAACTATTTATATTTTGAATTACTTTTACTCATTTAATCTTTTAATCGTTTCAATTTGTATTTATGTCTGTTTTAATTGTAAATTTTGCATTTGTGGCTGTTTATATCGTTATTTTAATGTTTATTATTTTAATATTAATTATTCATATTTTATTATTATTATTTTTTTATTTTAATGACGATGCCTTGCTTTACTTTGCACCACTGTTGATCCAAGTCGATTCCCAGCATTACAAATTCCGAGCATTGTGTGTCACTGAACGCGTCATAATTCATATCCAATGAGACCCCGCCCTGTCCACGATGCCCCGCTGACCGTCACTCTCGGTCCGTACCGCAACAGACAGCCGCTCCGCTTCCATGGGACCGACTAGAAAAGGCGTTTTACCAGCTCGACGAGCCGGTTAGCTCCGGTTCAGAGAGCTACCGGGCGTGTTATTAAACGGGATGATGTAGCGGGACAACTCTCCGGACGAAGTGCGCAGTACCTTAGCATGCTAAGCTAAGTCTAGCATTCACCTGCTAACAAGCTAACAGGATGGACCGTGTGAAGGAGGGCGAGTCTGACGCGCTTTTAGCCTCGCAAACACCGGAATCTAGCATGGAGGGTAGCTCCGGGAAGCCCGTTGGATTCGCTCCGGGGAAGAGAGCTTCCGTCGGGGGAGAAGATGACGGCGGCGGCGCGGAGGCGAAGCTCTTCGGGAAGGGGCTGGCGGCCACCTCCCTGCTCCAGATAGCGATAAGGAACGGGATCTACCAGAATCAAGTGGCCAACTCTATCAAAAACACCAACATCCCCGCCGTGAAGACGGCGAACATCTATACCCTCACGTCGGCCAACAGCACCGCGTCCGTCAACTCGCTGCTGAGCAAGCGGCGGCAGCGGCACAAACGGAACCTGTCGCTCGGGGCTCCGCCGACCGGCGGCGGCGGCAGCTCCCCCGGGGCATCCTCTGCAGCGGAGCCCCCAGCTCCCTCCGCCTCGCCGCTGAGCACCCTCAGCCTGGACAGGAAGACCTTCCTCCGCCAGAAGCAGTCCAAGCAGCTCCAGGCCTCCGACAGATCCTGGGTGAGGTCGGATCCCCGGCGAGGATGCGTTCACGTCCACGACTGGCTCACGCCCTGTTACCCGCGGCCGGTGCTGTGCACAGCGGACACTACCGCTAAAGAGGTGGCTGGTAAGCTGGAGGGGAGTAAAGCCGGGGGGGTGCTGAGAGTTAGCTGTAAAACTACCGCCTTGTCTGACCCCGGTGACCCAAGAAAAGACGGGGACGGCCACTTTGAGGACAGCAGCAGCCTCAGTGACGCTGTGGACGTCAAAAAAATCAAAGCAGAAGAGAGTGAATCTCTGCAGTTCAGCAGCAGCAGTTCCCAGCAGGGGTTCCCTGACTCTAAACTGTCCAGTAACTTGTTTCTGGATGACAAACCCGCCAGTAGCTCCTCATCAGAGGTCTATCTGAATGACATTGGGGTGGACCTGAGCCTCGGTGTGGCAGACTGCTATGGAGGCTATTCTGGTTCAGATGTGGAGAGCAGCACCTGCGAGGACTTCAGCCCAGGTGGACCCAGGAGCACAGAGCACCGGGACTCGCTCAGTGACGGACTGGGCCTGGGCACGGATTCCTCTGTGCTGAGCCCCAACTGTGACAGTGCCACGGAGGGACCTGACCCCTTCGAGAGCTCCTCAGACGAGCTGGATCTGGCCTCTTCCCCGACACATTCGACCAGCTGCTCCGCTGTGGACCTGCAGGCCACCACGGACCCCAGAGATGCCCCCAACCAGGCAACAAGCACAATACACAATGAACCTGGGTCTGGTGATGGGGTGGACTCCCCCAAATTAATCAACCCTCCCTCTAAATGCTCCAGCAGCTCTCAGATCCGGCCCTTAACCAGCCAAGCACCTGTCCAGCCTGACCCAGAGCCCTCCGAGGTGGTCAGAGGGTGGCCGGAGTCCATTAATACTAGTCCCACCCCGGCCTTGTTCCTCCAGCTGCATGGAGGAGCAGTGCGGCGGCTGCAAGATGATGAAAGACCTCTGCAGATATTAAACGAGTACCTCACTAATCTGGGGTTTGAAGACCCATGGAGGGTCCAGGAGGAGGGGATGAATCCAGAAATCGGCTGCTTGATCCGCTTCTACTTTGGTGAGTGAAGAAAAGCATCACCACATCTTTTATAGGTGGATTTATTCCTTATGAAAGACCTGTAGGTATGAACTATAGATCTAAAGGTGCAAAACACAACAGGGCTGCAACTAACGACTATTCTCAGAGCCAATATAATCTAGTGATTATTGAAACGATTAATCGATTGCTCAGTAGGCAATTCGTGTAATAGTTGGAAACCAATCGATTGTCTCATTGTTGCAGCTCTATTTGTTATTTTTTTGTGTGTATTATTAGTTAAACTATTTTTTAGTTTTAAAGCACTTCAACTTGAAGGAAAGCTGCAATACAAATAAATAAAGTTTGAATTATTGTGACCCCTGATGATGTCCATCAGCATTTCTTCTGTCTGGGACTGCAGACCACTTGGAAATAGGGCCGCAACTAATGACTATTCTGATAGTCGAATATCTATAGTTTATTGAAATGATTAATCAATTATCTGTTGCATAAAATTGTGTAAAGGTCAGTTACTGTGTCCCAAAGCTATAGATTTAACCTTAAATCTCTAAATGTCTTTTTTTCCCAGACCAACAGTCCACAATCGACCAGAAATGTATTAATTATTATTTATTAATAGATGGAGATTAATGTAATAGTTGGCAACTAGTCGATTAATCTACTAATCACTGCAGCTTTAGTGCAGGAGAATTTTTCCAGTATGCAGCAGCTGGACTAATTATTGCATCTCTATTTAGATAAATGTTTTGAATGTATTTCTTGTAATAATTTTTGTCATTACGTCAACTTAACTGTATGTAATTTAAACAAAATTTCTTTCTTGATATATTAATTTCAACTTACTAAAACAAACAAAAACATGCAAAAGCTCAAAACTTTGGAACAAATTCATACTTTTCAGTTTTAATGGTGTTTAACTTGAAAATGTGAAAAATACGTTGGGAAAAACCACATTTTTGTAAGTAATCAACTTAAAAAACTTGTATTTAGCTCAATTATTAAGTGTTAATTAACGCCTTTGATTGTATAAAAAAATTCAATTCCAGTAATTAACTAATCGTTGCAGGTCTACAACACAACATTATTTCAGTAAACATGTCGTCGTTTGAGAAAACAGGTTCCAGTTTTTATCTGGACATCTTCTTGATAACATTCACCATTATTTTCCGCCTCATAGTGAACCGTCGCTGTCAGAGAGCCACTCACTGTGAGTTACAGCAGCCACTTTAGCTGTGCTTGGCCTGTCTCTGCTCATTCATTGTTCATCCATTTTCAGTGTAGCGTGAGTGCTGTCATTGTATTTGGTCGGTCGGACTGTTAAACAAGTGTATTCAATTGTCCCGCTGGGACAATAGCCAGTGTTGTGCCTGTAAACCCGGCCCAGCCCCTCTGTGTGTCGGCCTGTAGGGAGACACATCTGGAGGTAGCAGGTAGCAGCCAAAGACCCTGACCCAACACATGATGGACTCCGCTTCTCTTCTTGTTCTGCTGTTTTTGTTGTTGTTGTTGATAATGATCCTGTTTTGCTGACAAGCAGGGTAAAAGGATAGAAAACAGCCATGATCTCTTATGGGATTAGCACAACTGGCTATTGTTTTTGACCTTGTTTTTTTTTTTTTCTTTTACACCCTCAACAAAGACAGTGGGGATAAAGAGTCAGGGGCTTATAGTTTGATGATTTAGGAAGAAACAGAAAATATATTCTTTTTCCTTAACTCACTTTCTCAATTCTATTTGATAAGTTGTGTGTATTGTGTTCAAGTCTTTAAAGAGCTTTCAAGGGTATTGTCTTTTTTATATATATATTATAATAACAATGTTATTCCTCAAATTCTTTTAACCACAAATTATACACCCTAGAGCTGCAATGACTAGTTGATGAGTTTTAAACTTTTACATTAATCGCCAAATATTTTGATTATTGATTAATTCTATTGAGTCATAGGAAATCGAATCATTTTCTGGTTTCTTTAGTCTTCTATAATAGTAAACTGATGATGCTCGGGTTGTGGACTGTTGGTCTGAACAAAAACAAAAAGATATTTTAGGTTGAATCTTCAGTTTTGGGAAATGGTGATCAACATTTTACACCATGAACCAACAACAAATGAACAAACAACTAATCAATCTGTTTCAAAATCAATAGATTATTCGACTATCTCAATAGTCATTAGTAGCAGCCCTAACACACGTAAATATGTACCATTACTAAACACTCTATAAACATTCAGACCTAGTCCAACAAAATGTTTCCTCGGTCTTATCCCTGTTAATGTTTTGTGGAGACTGAGCCTCGCCCCCCTCTCTCCGCTCCCACAGTAACATGACAGAGGAACAAAGCGTGACGTAGAGTTCTGCTGCTGGATGCAGGGGCCCTTCCAGCCACTGCAGACAAACATGCAGCCATGAAACGAGCAGCGAGAGGCTGCCGTGACAGCCGAGTAGAAGCTCTACTGCATGACAAGAACAATTACAGTGAAGAGGAGGAATTAAATTCATGACGGTGCCAAAACTGATTCTGAATTTCAACCTAAATTGTTACGATTTATCCTCAAGTCATCATAAGTGCTGGTCTCTGTCTGACCCTTCACAGGACAAAAACTGAGAATGTCCTGAAAATGTCCTTGGTTTTCAACCCAAAACAGCATGTGTGATTTTTCATGATTTTTTTTTTTAAATAATCTTAATAAAGACACTAAATACAGATAAATAAAGGATGACTTAAACTACGATTTTGGACCAAATTAGAAAACAGTTGTGTTACATTTAAACAGATCTGTGAACCAATTTTGATTCATTCGTTCAAATTCAGAACATCCAAAACAGTCTCCCTCTTGTGAATATTTCGGAATATGGACATTTACCTATTGATATTTTGGTCAGATCACTGGTGCAGACTTGGCTGATTCCAGCTCTATGTTGAAGATGTTTACTGGAGTTTAATCTTTACTACAATCAAACTTGTGATGCATCTCTACTCTTCACCGTCCCATCTCTCAGTTCGTACTGTATGAACTGTTTGTTAATGTTGAAGTTCAGAGTCGAGCCCAAAGGAGTCTGACTCAGCGTAATTCCTCTGGCTAAAAGCACGTTGCCAAGTATTCTCTCTCTTGCGCGCAGGCACACGCTCGCAGTGTGCTGACCGTAAGAGAAAAGCGACCTTCGTGGAACTCAGATTTCACCTCCTCAGTGTTTGGGATCTGTCGCAGCAGCTCAGAACTGCAGCACCCAGAGGTCACTGCTTTTCCGCACAAGCTAAAAGATTCACCCAGCCCGCTCGTCTGATGTTTAGGCCCAAAGCTGCAAGAACAAACTGTCAGTTTTGGCTTAAATTCAACATAACTTCATGCAGACTGTAGAAACTGCTGCTAATGAGGAACAAGGATGCAGACAGATTTCGGTCAAGGACAAGATGCACCAAACAGTTTTTGCTTTGGATGGGGCAGGAAATGACTATTGGTAACTCAAGGAGAGACAGGATGTTCCATATTCAGAGAAATAGACGGAAGGAAACGGCATGTACGTGTGGGGTATGTTAACACCACCTGTTTCTTGCCTGCACCGCCCAGGAAAGGGTGGACCCACACTATACACAGTCACACCACTCTTTACTTTAAAATCAGTCTTCTAATGTTACATTTGTGCAGTTAAGTAAGGGAAAACACATAATCATCCTTCTGTTGTTCATGCAAAATACAGATACTGCATGAAGCTTCAATTTGTTTATATCACCAGTCTTTGTTCTCTCAGGATTCCCCAGTTCTATTTGAACCGAGGTTACGTCAATGACTCAAAATAGGCTCTTTCATGTGGGCGGATCACTCATTCATGAATCTACCAGGGTGTAACGTAGATGTTCTTTCATTTTGGAGAGAAATCTTTGGAAAAAGTGACTTTTAGTTACAGGCTTTAGGACCCTGTTAAATAAAGACATGAAGAAAACGATGAAGACTCCGAATCTACAGCTCTGCTGACACTGCGCTGTGGGCTCAGTGGTTTGAGATAAATGCTGAGGGGACCATGATAACAAAAAACAAAACAATACTTCTTTGATACTTAGCTTTGAGGAATATAAAATGTTTTTTCTATAAAATTAAATTTTTGTCTAAATACAATCAGCTACACATCAGCTGAATAAAAAAAGCCTGAAAAACTATCCGTCTTTAAATCTGGCCAAGAATTTGAAGCCGGCTTTTAAAAGACATTTCAATCGGTACCAAAAAGTACTAAGGTTCCATACTTAGCAGACTCAAAGGTCGGTTAGTTCTGGCGTGAAACCCCGGAGAAACATGAGTGACGTTTTGTTTCAGTCAGTAGAGGCATCTAGCTGCTGGGTGTTATAAGACATTACATAACAGGCTAATCTGATTTCAGGCTTCTCAGTGGCTCAGACTCCTCTCGTGCGCTGCGTTTTCTTTGCTGATCAGACCGGAAAACAGTTTTATGAAAGAATGTAGAGCGTCGATCAGCTTCTAGTCCGGTTCAGCGGGTTGAAAACGCCACTCTGTGACTGTAACTGAACTCCCGGTGCTTTCCTGTGTCAGCGAGGGGTTAACGAAACAAATCACGGCTGAGTGGCTGCCCACTCTGTCAGCCCACAGGCTATTAGCTGCGATTCACTTACATAACCACACAGCTCTGTGCCTCTCGCTTTCTCAGAGAGGAATCCAGTGTGAAGCAGTTAATTCACAAAATCCCACATGGCTAAAAATAAACTTTTCTATAGTGCAAAAGCATCAGTATGTGTGTGTGTACTGTTCACCTGGCTCATAATTAACAGCAGCATTAGTTTCATGCCCCTGTAACAAGCTTCTCTGTCTCTCTTTCTTCAGGAAAGCCACGGAGTGTGGGAGGTTCCGAGCGTGTGCAGCTTTCTGGAGTATTCAACGTGCGGAAAGGGAAGTTGGCGCTGCCGGTGAACCGCTGGTCAAAGCGGCAGGTCACACTGAGCGGCACCTGCCTCATTGTCTCATCTGTAAAACACGCCCACACGGGCAAGATGCACATCCTCCCGCTCATCGGAGGAAAGGTACAAGCCCTTTTTAACCTGTTATCCAGCCTCAGGGTCAGAATTAATCTGTGGTTTTGGGGCCGAAGATACGAAACAGGATTAAGAGGTCGTTCACCTCTTTCTTTCTCAGTATAATTGTTACACAGCAAATTCCGAGGCAGTCAGGAGTTTGAAAGTGTGTCCGAACCTGTGCCTGGTACTGAACAGGAATGTATAAATATGCTGTGAAATGTTTCTCAGATTAAGATGAGTTTTAAATCCTCTGAGAGGAGTTTAGACGCCCATGCACATTAATAAAAAAGGACAGAATACAGTGTTTATATAATATACTAAAGCCTGAGAAATAAATCATCTGGGCAGATATTACCTCATTGCAGATAAAAAAGTATCTGTGTATATGTAAATATATGCGCCCACACAGTTCTTGGTTGCTGCCTTTTGAAAAACAAAACAACAATAAGGAACCTTAACAAATGGTATTATTCATGTTAACATTTGGTGTGTATATATTATATATATTATTAGCAGATAATAATGTTTTAAACTCTGAAATATCCTTTATAAGTTAAACTAAATAATGAAGGCTTTTATATATTTTAGAAAACAGTAGTGTCTCAGTAGGATAAGCATAAGAGTTTTACTTTCTGTAATTTCATATACTTGAATATTATTGAATTATATCAACAATAATGCTTTGGTTGTGCTGTATATCCGCTATGATGCTAAGATGTAACACTTGATCAGAGTTATTGAAGCCCAGTGCTGTCCTACACTCTCCTCTTATTCAGTTTGGTAATGTTTTATATTTTTATCACTGGCTACACCAGGAATTCTAAACATTAACAGTGAATTGGGAGATCCTGTAAAACACTGAAATGCTGTTTACTCTACAGTTTAAGATGGATTCCTGCTATATTCAAAACCAGCTCCCTGAATGCAGCAAATTTTCAGTCATGTAGAGGTAGACTAGGCAGATTTGATTAAAGGAAAGATGCAAGGAAACTAAGGTGTGGCCCTTGCTGCAGGTGGAGGAGGTGAGGAGGCACAGCCACTGTCTGGCTCTCAGCTCTGCTGGACCCCAGAGCCAGACCTACTACATCAGCTATGACTCCTACACAGAGCACCTCCGCTGGCACCGGACCGCCTCAAAGGTGTGTGACTGTACATGCTCTACGTCTGGAAGCTGTAGCTCAGTCTTGTTGCCACGCTTGAACTACTCTTCATTTTCATAAGTTTGATGTTATCAGAGTTTTACCAGAGGTGTCTTCACATTCATTACTCAGAAGTGTAGATATCAGGGTTTAAAAATACTTCAGTAGAAGTTTATTGAAGTATCAACTTGAGCTTTTTACTCAAGTAAAATTGTAAAAGTACTGGTTTCAAAACAATGTAAAGTGTAAAATTATTGTAAGAGGAAAACTGCTATTAGAAACACTAGAAAAGCTTAGTCCAAAGGAGCCTATAGTCTAATGACTATAATGTTAAAATTGCTGATGTTGAAACGATTGTATTGCAGCTGTTTCAGCCACATATCTGCCGAATAAAAATTAAGCATTTTCGTCAAACTCAACTTTAATCATATCATGCTCGAAACAACCACAGAAGCCACAAAGTGCTGTACATAGTCAAACAATTAAAAACTTAAATAAAAGCAGTCAAAAACACAATAAATAAAAATAAACCATAAAACGCTGAAAACAGAGCAGAGGCTCATGTGGGATTGAAAGCAAAGAAAAGGAAATGGGTTTTGAGGCAAGTTTTAAAAATGGACATTAAATAACTGTATAAGTGAACTGCTGAGCATCAACATGTGCTTCATGGAGCAGAAGATATGATGGATAGTTGCCTGTAGGTTATGTAATGGTGCAAAAAGTCAATAATGTGTTGGAATGGTACATGTTTATTCTTCTCATCCAACCACAATCAAATTAACTCTGTCCGAATGGTGAGATTCATCTGGGTATGCTTGTCTTCTTTATTTTTTTTAATGGAATGAAATAAGAGTAATGTTTAAAATGTAATTGGCAGAATGCACAGATGATTGCATGAAAATGTGAGGAGTAGAAATAAAGTTGGCGGATAAATAATTATTCCACTAAACTATAGATGCACAAAATTTCTGCTTAAGTAAAGTCACAAAGTATTTGTACTTGGTTACTTGACTCCTGTGTGTTTTACACATCTGAACTGCTTTCTGTGGACCGGTTGTTGTTAAAAGTGTCTCATCCTGTCTCTTGCGGCCTCGCCCTCTGTCAGATTGTGTCGCAGAGAGTGAACTCGGTCGATCTGTCGTGCTGCAGCCTGGAGGAGCTGCCGGCTCAGCTGTTCTACAGCCAGGACCTCACCCACCTCAACCTCAAGAGCAACTTCATGTCCCCGCACAAAGGTGTTCCAGCACTAACCAGGTGGGTTTCTGTCCCTCAGACCAGTCAACAGCAGGAGCCAGCAGAGGAAAAGCAGTTTTATCCTTTTTTCATTGTCATGTTTGGATGTGGAAGGTCCCTCTGTGGTTTTTAGAGTCTTGGGGAGCTACTGTAGCATATGGTCTGAAGAAGAAAAAGCAGCTTAGATCAAATTACTGTGTGTGTGTGTGTGTGCGCTGGTGTGTGTGCGTGCGCGCGCCCTGGTGTGTGTGCGTGCGCGCGCCCTGGTGTGAGCGCGCGCGCTGGTGTGTGGTTTGGCTGATCACTGAAGGCAAGCTACAGTAGAGACGAAAGATTTGACATCCTGCTACACGACCTCTGGGGCAGGAGGCTCTTCCTGCAGTTTCCAGGTCAGCCTGTCCTACTCTGATGTAGGAAAGAGACTGTCGGTTAGTGGACAGAAACTATCCAAACAAGACACGATTACGCTGCAGAATAACGGAAAGTCACACAGTAGCTCTTTGAACTTTCAACCAGATGTTGATAACTACAACTTAGCAAAAAGGAGCCAAAAGAACAGTTGAAACTATAAATTTAGTGCTATCCGACTTACTAAAAAGACATTGACATACGTAGAGCCGCAACAATTAATCAATTAGTTGCCAATTGTTTAATTAATTGCTTTTTCGATAATCGATTTGAGTCATTTTTAAGAAGCAATTCTCTGCTTCCAGCTGCTTAAATCTGATTTTCTGATTTCTTTAGTCATCTATAACAGTAAATTGATGATAGTTTACACCATTTGAATGAACTAATTGATTTTGTGTCAATAATTGATAGATTATATCAGCCATCAGAATAGTTGTTGCAGCCCCATTGCACCTCTTAGATCTACAGTTTGTACCTACAGATATTTCAATAGGAATAATTACTATTAAAGACGTAGTGATGCTTTTATTTACTCACCAAAGTAGAAGCAAATCAAGCAGCCGATTACGGATTCAGATATTTTAGGTTAAATCTTTAGCTTTAGGAAACAGTGATTGACATTTTACACCATTTTATCACCCAAACAACTAATCGATTAATCATTTCAGTAATTGATAGTTTAATTAAGTATCAGACTCGTTAGTTGCAGCCTCTCTACAGTCAACTTTAAATACAACCCTGTTGTATTCTGCCGTCTTTTCCTGCCACTTTTTCAACAGGTTGAGATTGTGATTGTGATGGAAAAATGAATATACAGTATATACGGGCATTGTTCCTCCATAAACACATGCTTCCCAAGCAGTGTTTTGAGGAATGTGTTTTTCCTGTGGTGCGCTTGTGACTTTCCCCTCGGAAGGACGTGGGTCCGGCTCAGCCTTCCACCCTGATCCCTCTGTGCACTGGATTAGGTTAGGCTGGGAGAAGCCAGGAAACACACACTTATACACACACGCACGCACACAACCAGAACCACACGCTGCATTGTTATGGTGAAAGCTTTGAGTCGTGTAACCATTGAGCTTTTTTTAGCTTTTGCTGTTTCCTTGAGACCTTGTGGAGGCTTCCTCCCTGGTGAAGCTGCTCTTACATAACTTTAAGAAAATTTTTCCAAGTTTGTTTTTGTCAGTTGCTTAAATTCAATAGAAAGCCAGAGTCTGGTTATTACAGATAGAGGTTAATATACCTTTGTCCTTCTTTGTCTGTCTGTCCCTCCCTCCCTCTCCTTCATCTCTCTTTAGGTTTTGTAAACTGAGAAGCCTCAGTCTGTCAAATAACGCCCTGTCCGAGTTTCCTCTGGCCTTGTGTGACATCACCTCACTCACAGAGCTAAACCTGTCTGGAAACCGCCTCTCGTCTCTGCCTGCAGAAGTTGGAACCATGCACAAGTAAGTACGAGAAGAGCCTCTTGATGATGATGACGATGATGATGATGATGATGATCATAATTATGACAATGATAATTTGTCAGGTTGTTTAGCCCAGAGCAGAATTTGTCGTTAGTGACCTTTTATTTTGCTAACATCAGACAGGAGTTTGTCATCATTGTGGCTACATCAGTGCAGATTAATCCTTGTAATAAATGAGCAACTGGCTGAGTACCAGACTCCTGTCCTGATAATGTGAAGTCATGCTGATGCTGTCTCTGCATGGCTGTCAATTTGGGGTCAAACACACAGTTATCCCGTCATTGTTTGACATTCACTGTTGTTATTTAATGAGAGCTGTGCGTGTCCAGTTTGCAGACTCTTCTCCTGGATGGAAACGTTCTGAGCGCTCTGCCGGTGGATCTGGGCTCTCTGGAGGGCCTGACCTACCTCGGCTTGTCCTTCAACTGCTTCAGCGGTGTCCCCCCTGTTCTGGAGAAGCTGCGGGGCTTGGAAAGACTCTGTCTGGCAGGGAACCAGCTCTCTGTCCTGGATATGGCTGGGCTGCAGTGGCTGCCTGCTCGCCACATAGATCTCAGGTAAACATATAAGACTGACGCAGGCCTTTTTTAGAAGCGGTTCTGGAACAAAGCTCATCTGAAATATAACACTTGTTGAGGTGCTGCAGGAAATGGGCTCCATGTTTCTGTGTGTTGTTTTTGTCCGGTGGATTTGGATTTGGAATTTCTAACAAAAAACAAAGTGCTGCAGGAAAGAGTCCTCTAAATTTTTTGGTGAATAGATCCTGAAATAAAGTCGGTGGTTAACAAAAGTTTAATGGATTTTAACATTTTGTTCTACAACATAAAATAAGTCAGTAAACAACTCACTTGTAAATTTTGAAGCTTTCACGTGTCTTATCAGGGATATATTTAACATCATTATGCTGAAGTGTGAAATCAAATTACAAGTTGGAAGCTGAGTGGTGACATTTAAGTCATGCAGCCATGTATCTTTATAGCCTAATGTTAGCTTTTTAATTCTGGTGATTGAATTTACACTTCAAAAATCACAAACATGGTCTTCTACTGAGATTATCTAGCTGAATACAATGTGTAAGTATCATAAACGTGTGTCTGCCACAGATTTTATTTTCTGCAATAATCTAAAATCCAGTGGAAAAATCCAACTATTTTTTTCGACAAGGGAATTAGGGCAATACGTTTTACTCTCTATAAAAGTTCATTTTTAATACTTGTGTGGCTCCAGGAATGGTAATATCAGCCTGTCCAGACTGAAATAACTCAAAATCTATGTGATGAATTGTCATGAATATGTGAAAAGACATTCATGGTTCCCAAAGGATGTAATGGCCTTGCTGACCCTCCGACCTTTCCTCTAACAACATGTGGTTAAAATATCTCAGGAACTATTGGATGAATTGCTGTAACATTTGGTGCAGATATTCACAGTCCGTAGAGGATTAATTGTAATTATTATACTATAGTATATTGTATTATTCTGACATTGATATCCAACTTTTAGTCTACTCTCCTGGAAGACTAAAGAAATCTGAATATAGCTGCAATGATTAGTTAATTGGTTGCCAACTGTTGGATGGATAAATCGATTTAAATAATAAAAAAAAAATGTCCAAATTGTTTGGTTCCAGCTTCTCAAATCTGGTTATTTTCTGGTATCACACAATTCTATATTAGTAAAAACTGTTGATCTTTGGGTTGTGGATGGTTGGAGTGAACAAAAAAAAGATATTTTAGGTTGAATCTTCAGCTTTGGAAAACAGTGATCAACATTTTACACCATGAACCAAACAACTAATCAAATAATAATCAATAGATTAATCAACTATCAAATAGTCATTAGTTGCAGTTCTAAATCAGAATTACATTTAATGAGCAGCTGAATATTAAATATATTTATTTCCTCATGTCCATATTTTGTCTTCTCCAGGCTGAACCGGCTTCAGAAGGTTACTGTGGGAGACACGGAGCAGCTGGTCCACATCGTCCAGCTGGACATGAGGGACACGGGTCTCCGTGAGCTGGACATCAGATCGCTGTGTAAGCTGGAGCTGCTCCGGTGCGACAGAAACACTCTCTCCCTCCTCCGAGTCAGTGGCCACGCCCTCAAGAGCCTCCACGCCGCTCACAACGGTACTACCAGTCACTCTGTGTTGTATAAATGTGGAACAGGCCCATGTTTGACACTTCATATCCACTCAACCACCCAGACCATAATGAGCTCTGT
Source organism: Lepturacanthus savala (assembly GCA_030544235.1). Classification (NCBI taxonomy): domain Eukaryota; kingdom Metazoa; phylum Chordata; class Actinopteri; order Scombriformes; family Trichiuridae; genus Lepturacanthus; species Lepturacanthus savala. Next base: position 6,770,764 of record CM060481.1, read on the forward strand.
ATGTTCTGTTTGTGTTTGTAGAGCTGGAGCAGCTGGAGGTGCAGCCAGCGCCAGAGAATCTGACTGTTCTAGATTTGTCCTGGTATGACGACACTTTACTGTCCTATTTACAGTGTGGAAGAGTCCACCATGAGCTCGCCCCTAGCTGGATGCTGACTGCGTTTATTTTTCTTCCAGGAACAAGCTGGGCAGTGTCCCTGACTGGGTGTGTGAGAGCAGCAAACTTGAGGTTTTGGACATCAACCACAATGCTGTCACTGAGCTGCCAATACAGTAGGTTTCTGACAGGTTTTTTAAATACCAGAGATATAAAGCTGTCTGCGTCTGTCTACTAAATAGCATTTCCTTCTTTGGAATAATTGAAAACATCTCTATAACATCTAAAAGTCTTTTTATTGATATGAACAAAAATTTTGATTGTTCAGAACTTTGTTGCTTTTTAAATGTACACCAAAATGAAATGAGATTAAATTACAGCAGAAAAAAAGTCATAAAAGTTCCAAATAATTTAAAATCTCATGCTATAAAGTCCTCTCTCCCTATGTGCTTCAGGCTTCACTTCATCCAGCAAGGACCAGAGCAACTAGGCGACTCTGCCTTGTGCTGACATTTTTGCTGCAGATTTTCAGTATCATAGCAACAAAAGCATCTCAGATATTACCCTTGTGCCTCCAAAGAGCGACTAAAGGGTGCCAGCTGTGTATTTTCACAAGAGTGTCTGGCGTTTTCAGCTGAGAAAAAACACTTTAGGGGACACACGGCACAGACTATACAGTCTGGAAATTAAATTGAATTAACTCTGGAATATTAACAGCCATCAAAACAAGTCTATGCCAGCTGGAATGATCTGAAATGTAAAAAAAATGTTATAAAAACAAACAAAAAATTACCACTTGATACATTACATAATGAGCAAAGTAGTTTTTTTGTTTAAATAAAACTGAAATGAATATATATCTATAACTATTTTTTTAAATGCATTTTAGTTTTTAAATGTACAGGTGCTAATTATTTGAATTAATGAGGGGGTCATATTAATTTCATTTTGTCTTTTACTTTCAGTAATTTTTTTTTTGTTCTTTTTTCAAGGTTGTTGCATCATTATTTTCTTGTGTTCTAAGTATTATTTGCCTGTCCTAAATAAATTCCTTTTAAATCACAATTTCTATGCTTCAGCAGCAGAAAGGACAAAATCAAATTTATCGACACATCAAGGGGGAAAAAAAGTGTATACTGTATATTCACTGCAGGCAAAATGAAGCACTAATATTGATCCAAAGGGTCGAGTTTCTTCACTTCTTCGTCCTGCTCTCCTAACTGTTGTTGATTCAAGCTTTATTTCGACCTGAGGTGAACTTTCCTAATGCTCCTCAGTGGAAAATTCGGGTCATCGGGGTGGAACAGAGTTCATACTGGTGATGACGTGACTGGTTTACAGTACACAGACTGAGCGGCTGTGTTGTTTGTGGACTGTAGGCTGCTGTCCAGCGGGAGCCTGAGAAAGCTGCTGGCAGGCTGGAACCATGTGTGTCGTCTGGCTGAGAGGCTGGAGAGGTCGCAGCTCGAGGTCCTTGATCTCCAACACAACCATCTGACCGAGCTCCCACACAACCTGTTCATCAAAGCACAGAGGTAAACAACAAATGGCCTTTGTTCTCCTTCCATAATGTCCTTTTCAGTCCTTGCTTGTCTTCCTGTGTCCCGTGTCTTATTATGTTTCCTGTGTTTCTATCACAGCTTGCGATACCTGAACGTGTCGGCCAATAAGCTGGAGAGCCTCCCTGCAGCCAGCCTATCAGAGGACAGCTTCAGCAGCCTGGAGGAGCTCTACATGACCAACAACAGCCTGACGGACAAGTGTGTTCCTCTCCTGACGGGACACGGACACCTCAGGGTGCTTCACGTTGCCTACAACCAGCTTCAGACCTTCACTGCCAGGTAAATTACTGAGCTGCACAGGACACAGCTACACTGCTTGTTAAGCTGAATTGAATTGAAGGAAAAGGTTAAAATAAACAGAAATACAGATATCCAGCTATCTAGTTATGAAAGTAGTCTAGTTTTGGAGGTTTCACTTCTCAAAACACACTGAGGCTGGGATCAGAAGCTTCTTCTGTTATGTTGAGGAACTGAATTGTGGGTTTTTCATTGTAAGCTCACACATACTCACATTCCTTTGCTTTCATCAGTTCTATAAATCCTAGAAAACAAAGTAGACTCTGTTTTATCATCCAGTCTCAAATCACAGCCTCCCTCCCTTCTAGAAAGTTTATGAGAGAGATAACAAATGTGTCTCCTAAAATAAAGTTTTCAGTGCCAGCGCTCTGAAATAACCACCCCACCCCTCCCTTCCCCATCCTCCTGCAGTAAACTGGCACAACTGGAGCAGCTGGAGGAGCTGGACCTGAGCGGCAACAGACTGCGGGCAGTGCCCACCACCATCCTGAACTGTCAGCGCATGCACACACTGTCCGCCCATTCCAACTGTATCAACGCCTTCCCCGAGGTCCTGCAGCTTCCTGAGATTAAGGTTAGTCTCATAGATTCATCTGTTTTATGGATTTATGTAGCTGTGGTGAAAATGTTAAAATAGACCGTTTCCTCACACAGATCTTTAATGTACAGGGGAACAGTTTCAATAATATTCAATATTTTAAATGATTTTGTGGTTAATGGTGTCAAGTACAATCAGATTGACAATCAGATTCAACCTAGTATCACTACTTTTATAGAGATGTGCTAGCTATAATAAGCCAGAAAACCAGAATGAAAATTGTCTAATTCATTGCTCAAGTTAAAACTATCCCGGTTGATGTTTAACTTAAAAATGGAAAATGAGTGATTTGTCTGGGTGTTGGTGGATGAAGGCTGCTTTAAAAGGATTAACAAGCACTGTAGGGAAAACACCCAGAAACTGATTAATAACTGTTATGACCTTCTCAGACACTGGATTAAACATGTTTTTTATAACAGAGGCGGGAATTGGGTCAAGTGCACAAGTGAAGGACTTGAGCTTTGTTACGACATACTTGAGCAGGTTTCAATTGGGACAGAAAACTACAGATAAAAATCACCATTATTCTAGTCGAGGATAAAAACAACCAGTTCTCTCTGTTTTCTGTATCATGGTTGATCTCTTTCTTCGTCTTTACGGGGTTGAGACAGATCAGGAAATCCTTTGTAATCTCCTGCTATCTCCTTAATCTGCTGTTCTCTGAATACAAACCACAGTTTCATGCTTCTGTCTAAGTATGTGTGTATGGGTGTGTGTGTTTATGGTTCATTGTTTATTAGGATCTGTATTAGTTGCTGCCTTGGCAACAACTCTACATATACTCCTATAAAAAACTAAAATCACAGCAATTAAAAGTAACCTGTTTACAACTAAACCACAATATAAATTCCAAAATAGGAATTGAATTATGAATCAATTCATAACAAAACCTAAAAACTCAGTTATGAGCAATTATATCTACTAGGAGTTTCCAGTAACACAAATCCAAAAGAATAATAGTTTCAAATAAATGTATTTGTTGAATCTTCCCAACAAATAACCTAGGAGTGTGCATGTGCTTGCATATGTGCTGTGGTCTGGGGGAAAATCAGAAGGTTTCTCTAATTATACTTTATAAATAAAACATTTTAAGGACATTACAGAACTATAGCTACAAAATGAAAGAGAACATGAGAAGGTCAGAGTAGAGACAGGAAAGACATGCTGGATCAGAATCCTACAGGAACAAAAGTGATTGGCAACTAACATGTGAAATAAAGTTTCCACCCAGAGCTGAAGGACAAGCATCCTTCTGTTAGAGAGAAAACCCTCAAGAAAGCACCAAAGCTTGCACTTACTGTAGAAATGAAAGGACAATGTCATTCTCTAAATCTGATGCAAGATTCGCATCTCTGCTGTAACTGCAGATTCTACTCTGGTTATTAAATTAGAAAGAAACTTGATCTGACATTTCTTAAGATTGATATTACCGTTTATGCTGTATCTCTTTAATTTTCAGTGTGTAGACCTGAGCTGCAACGAGCTGACTGACATCAATCTGCCGGAGTCGCTTCCTCAGAAGCTTCAGGAGCTGGATCTCACAGGAAATCCCCGCCTCAACCTGGACCACAAGAGCCTGGAGCTCCTCAAGTAGGAGCCTGAAATAACGTGTGCTATTAATCTCTGAGAAGAGTATTTGATTCATGAAATCACCTCTTGTCTCTTCTCCTCCTCCCTGCAGCAATATTAGGTGTTTCAGGGTGGATCCGTCCCCTTCTGCTCCGTGTGTGAGTGAGAGTCACGGTGCTCCAGCCGTCTGGAGTCACGGCTACACGGAAGCTTCTGGAGTCAAAAACAAGTCAGTGCTTCACTCATCTGTTTGTGTTCATGACTTCAAGACTGCATCTTTGTTTGGAGTCACTGAAAAAAAGTTTTTATCGCCTTCATTGATCTGAACACAATAAAATAATAAATTCAATATGAGTGAGTTTTTATTTTAAAAAGCACTGACTCAGCAGATCTGATTCCAGCTGAACAGTAAAAGCTCGATCTTTGCTCAGCGGGTCAGAGAAATGTTGTGCTGACAGATCCAAATGTTGTCAATAAAGCAGTTTTGTTCCTAATTAAATGTTCTAGTTTTGACCTCTTTAGTCCAACTCTTCCGAATTCTTCACTGATAACGTGGTCTTGCTTGCTGTTGTCAGGTTGTGTGTGGCAGCTCTGGCCCTGGACAGTTTCTGTGGGATTCGTGAAGCCCTGTATGGAGTCTTTGATGGAGACAAGAACGTGGAGGTGCCCTACCTGCTGCAGTGCACCATGGGAGACGTGCTCGCCGAGGAGCTGCACAGGGGCCAGAGGCAGGAGGACTACATGACCAACACTTTCCTCACCATGCAGAGGTAGCCAACGCAGATGGAAAACAGTCTCTCACACACATACTTCAGACACACTCTGATGTCAGCGTTTGTGTGTTTCTCTCCTGCAGGAAGTTGGGTACAGCAGGTCAGCGGATGGGCGGCTCAGCAGCTTTATGTCACATCAGACATGACCCAGTGGCTCCTGGTGACCACGGGGGCTGCTTCACCCTGAAGGCCGCCAACGTGGGCAGGTGCCAGGCCGTACTCTGCCGAGATGGAAAAGCTATGCAACTCTCCACCGTCCACACTGTCAAAGAGGAGGCGGAGTATCAGAGGGTCCGGCAGCATAACGCCATCATCACCGAGGTAACGAATAACTCCCGTCCCTCATAGTTCATGTGATGCTAGACATTAAGAACATAAAGAGTTGAAGTAATTTGTGGGAGAAAAATACTACTGCTGTCAAGAGGTTAACAAAACCTCTGATTATCTTCTGAAATTTTTCAGAAGCTTGTAATGATGAATATTTAAATGTAAAATCATAGAATTAATATAGAATCAACACAAAGGAATTGCTATTTAATATCTTTTTAAACTTTGAACAAAATTACAGATTCACAAAAAAAGCATCAAAACCAACTGTCAGCTTTAAATGCAGATTTCTGACTAATATAAATGATATGAATGAATTAATAACAATAAATGTTCCAGAACAGAAAGATTAAAGGAACCTTTTTCCCAACAAAACGTAGCTGAACTTGAGCATTATTCTTCACAGGCTTCAGGTCATCTGCTGTAACCAGTATATTCTAGTTTTAAAACTGAGCCTTCATCTGAAAGACATTGATCTGTTAATTCTGTTTAACTAATTTTAGATTAGTTTAATCAGCTTGTATGTATAAAACAGGCAGCTTTTTTAGTTTTATATCAGTTTAAATTGAATATATTTGGGTTTTGGACTATTGATGAAACAATACAAAACAATTTAATGTCACCTGGTGAATGGCAAAATTTCGACATTCCACATTTTGTGACATTTTACAAATAGTATTTCCAACCTTTTTGGCTTCTAATCCCTAAAATAAAGTCAACCTATAGTTTGTGATCACAACAATATGAACAAGTTGTCACCAGTTAAAGAAATACCAAATTCTTCCCTCTCAGACTGTTTTGAGTTTTTTCTCAGAAGTTAAAAATAAAAACAATAAATGCAGTAAGTCTGCAACTAAACAATTTAGATCAATTTGGTGTTTGGTTTATAAAATGATGTGAAATGTTGGTCGCTGTTTCCTAAAGCAAAGATTCAACCTGTCTTTTTTAGATGGTCCCCAACCCAAAGATCATCAATTTACTATTATTGAAGACTAAATAAAAACAGAAAATAATCAGTTGAGAAGCTGGAACATTTGGTTCTTAACAATGACTCAAATCGATTAATCATTTATCAAAATAGTTGCTGATTAATTCAATTGTTGGCAACTAATCGGCTGCATCTCTATCATCCAGTAAGTATAAGGAAAACTGCAGTGTTTGGAAGAAAATCTGAAAACCCTAAGAACAATTTGAACAATTATTCAATTCATTAAACAAAACTCTACAGGTGAAGGATTTTACTTCTTCTATGGAAACGTAAGGTTTTGTCAGAGAAATAAATCCTTCCTTTTTCTCTGCAGGATAATAAAGTCAGTGGTGTGACTGACACCAGGATCATGGGATATTCCTTCCTGTGCCCGTCTGTGACCCCTCGGCCCCACGTCTCCACGGTGACGCTCTGCCCGCAGGACGAGTTCTTTGTGCTGGGCAGCCGGGGCCTGTGGGACATGTTGTCTCCCGGCGAGGCGGTGGAGGCCGTCAGGAATGTCCCGGACGCTTTGGCTGCCGCCAAGAAGCTAGTGACTCTGGCTCAGAGCTACGGCTGCTCCGACAGCCTCAGCGCCGTCGTCGTGCAGCTCAGCATCACTGAGGACTGCTGCTGCTTCTGTGAGCCGCCGCCGCCGCCCCCCAGCCCCGGCCCCGGAGCACACACCAGCGCTCACCCCTACTCGGCCAGCGGCGACGGCATCCCGCTGCCACCTGCCTCCTCAGGGACCGTCAGCGAGCTGAGCAGTGAGTTCAGCACGTCCGAAATGAGCAGCGAGGTGGGCTCCACGGCGTCTTCGGAGGAGCCGCCGCCCCAGACGGAACCGATGGCATCCCACCTGAACCTGCCGGGACGGGTTGGCATATGGAGGCCCACCTGCGGGGGCGGGAGCTTCCAGAGGCAGTTCTCCGGTGCCCTGTCTGACAACGGGCTGGACAGCGAAGATGAGGAGCCCATCGCCGGCGTCTTCTCAAACGGGAGCCGCGTGGAGGTGGAGGCCGATGTCCACTGTCTGCGTGGCCGGGACTTCCCCGCCCCCCAAGCACACACCCTCCCACACTCAAGCACAAGCATTCCCCCATCCACCGCCTCCAATTACGAGGCCCTACCCCTCGCCCTCTCTGCTCCGCCTCCCCCCGTCCCGCCGTCCTCCCCCTGCCTTGGCGGCGAGGCTCGGTCCGGGACGCTGGGCCGCAGGGCCCGGGCTAACGGCTCCGTCGCCTGCCAGGGGCGGAGCCAGGACCTCATCGAGGAGGCGGGAGACGTCCCCGTCAGGAAGCAGGGCGGCTACTTCAACGCTCCCGCCCAGCCGGACCCCGACGACCAGCTCATCATCCCGCCAGAGCTGGAGGAGGAGGTGCGGCAGATCATCCAGCAGCAGCAGCAGCAACAGGAGCAGATGCAAACACACAACCAGCAAACACACACCTACCAGAAACCTGCAGACTACTTCGTCACACCTCTGTAACATCTGTCCCCCCCAAACAGCAGCAGGTGTCAGTTTCTCATTCAGTGTTTCAGAATCCACTGAGTTTGAGGGATGAAGAACTGTGGAATCAACTCTGCAACTGCTTCATTCCTGTTAGATAATTCTGAATCTGCTGATGGACCAGAGACTGTTTTTGTTATTTACTTTCTTTTCTACTGTTAACTATGCCCCAGGTAACGCAATGCAATTTTTATAACACTTTATGTTGATTAAATCATCAGACGTTTAATGTAATAGATTTGAATTGAAACCATATCTTTAATTTGAGAAAAGGGCATTGTGAATGCCTTTTATTAGACTTCTGAATTAATTCTGTTAAGTGGTACTTTGAGTTCTTCTGTTTTTTCTGTCATAGCAGACATTTGCCCCGTTCGTCACGGTTGTTGGCCTTACAGTTGTCGGAGTTAGTAAACTGTTTAACTAACTCCTAGGAGTTTAATACTTTAAAAGTGACCTAGTCACTGAAGCGTACTAATATTCTCTGAGAGAAAAGATGATTATTTCAAAGGCTGTTATTCCAGGTTTGTGTTCTTGGGGGTGTGCAGAGTTTAGAGTGGTGCTGCAGTGGCGAGTAAATGCTGAACAGGAGGGATCCTACAGTTACTACCAGCTCAATGAATGTTCTCAGAACAGTGTTAGACTTCTTGACAATGGCAAACCGCACAAGAGAGCTACTTTTGCTATATAATAAATTAAAGTTTTCAGATAACCGCAATGTGTTGACTCTTGATTTTTTTGGTGAGTGGATGGGGGGGGGGGACCCATAAATGTTTTTCTTCTTTCTTCAATCGGATGTTTGAGCTTTACTGTGCAGTTTGTTTTCATATCCTAGTTTGCTGCAGAGGGAAATGACCTAATTAGTAAGCAAATCATGGATTCTTATCTTTTGAAAGGATCTTTTTCCATAAACCAGATCAGAAACGTATTATGATTAGTATTTTAAGCCATCTTAAAACCCGTGGAGAGAATTTTTAAAGGATTGGTTCATTCATATCACAGAAGAGATCAGCTTCTCATCTCATAACTGCATGAAGAAAGTTGAAGATTCTGGATGCTGGGCAGTGAAGGTACAAGATTTGTTGAAGGAAAAGTTCACTCATTACAAAAACAAGTCTACAGCCAGAACAAAGCACATTTACTACAGTTACTTAAAAGCTTCTTAGTTTATTTATTGAGTCAAATGTGCATCTGAAAGGAACTAAAGCTTCAGATAAATATAGTCAAGGAGAACGTACAATGTTTACTCTGAAATGCGGTGAAGTGTAACAGAGCATAACATAAAAATAACCAAATACAAGTACCTCTAAATTGTACTTAAGTACGGTACTTGAGGTACTTTCCAGCTCTGAAAGTGTTAGGTTGACCCTTTGACTCAGAACAAACTTGCTTTTTTCTTCACCGTCTTGTTTGCGTCTGACCATTGAACTGTTCTCTGAACTGGTCATTTTTACAATTATTACGTCACTTTGGAGAATTTCTTTTGTCAGTGTTTGAACAGGCCATCGGTCACATCACTGGTGTATGTGTGGTCCATTGTGTGACAGCAGCGAGGCGACATACAGCAGTGATGTCATGGTTGGCAGGAAGCCTCGGACGGACGGAGACTGACCAGCAGCAGGACTGGAGCTGGACGGACGTCTGCTGCCCCCTGTAGGCCAATCTATCACAGGTAATACAGCAAAAGCCATGTCACTGATGGAGATTTATTTAAGGATTTGCAGTTATTATCAAAACATTTCATTATTAGGCCACACCTTTATATAAAAACATTAATTCATTCCGATATATATACAAGTTTTAAACGTTGAACATTGCACTCAATCATGAAGTCCAATACACAAACGGTTCACATTAAAATTAACTCAAAAAACCTCAAGCTGAGTACAGACTACAAGACTTTAAACATCGAAGCACAAGATGTTTCATCCCTGACCGTTACGATATAGTAAACAACACAACTTATATCACATGAGGATTTCTCGTTACATTATTCTCCTTGGAGAAATCCACAAAACATGTTTATGCTGACCATTAAAGATCAATTTTTAAAGCAATTTCAACCTAAGTGATTGGGACCTCCCTCTGCAAGTGTGTATTTTAAAGTTTATTTGAAGTTAAATCATTTTGGTATCTTCAAACGTAGTATTTTTTTTTAAATTTAATTTAACAGTCTTCTTTTGTTAGCAACAATTAACGTATTGTGATATTTCAGTAATATGGTTACTATCCTGATTAGTTCTGTTTTCCACGAGAGACATTCTAGACACACTAGAATTAAATTAGAGTTTTCCACATACAATACTGCAGAACAGCCTTTTTTAAATCTAGAGGTTCCAGAGATGTGCCCAGATATACAAAACATACAAAATCGAATAATTGACTAACAATTCCGTAGTCAACTAAATCAAAATTGATCGAATAATTGACTGAGGGATCAGCCTTAGTCCCCAGTATCATTTTATTTTTTATTATTATTATTTTTATTTTTTATTTTTATCATTTCATTAAAAAAATCTTGTGTGTCCAGTCTGAACAAGAGGAATCTTCACAGCAAGAAAAACTGTTTTCAATCTTCAAAAGGCAGCGTTTTGTTTTCAGATTTTATGAAGTGTAAACTTCCTTTAAGTGTTTTTTGTCTCCGATGATTCTGCATCAGTCTGTGGAATTAAAATTAGAGACAGTTTTGTGGTCTGCAGTGTCCGGCATGGGTTCCTGCTCACACAGACGTGGTGTCGGCCCTCATAGGGACTCTCTGCGGTTGGGATCGGGGCTCGTGTCTCTCAGCCTGTCGTTGCTTCCGCTCCTGCAGGTAGCGCCTCACCCTCCGCACCGTTTGGACAGTAACTACGGTCCCGGCGGCGTACAGGATGGCTGTGATGAGCCCGAACAGAGCCACGGCGGCGTCGGCCCCGCTAACGTCGCAGTTCATCCAGGTGTAGCCGTTGCGTGCGTACAGCCGCTCCCTTTGCTGGCACACGTCCGTAGCGTTGACGCCGATGACGAAGTGCAGGTAGAGGCCGACGGCCGCGACGTACGCCACCGCCCCCACCGCCTGGAACACCAGCGCCCCGACCAGGAGCTTCCGGGACATCCGGTGCGGGGGTTTGTTCCCGGCGACCACGAACAGCAGCGAGACCACGCCGAGGGTCAGGCTGAAGGGGATGCCGCCGTAGATGCCCGGCGCTCTCATCTGGCTGTACTGCATGTCCAGCTCCCGCACCTGCTGCAGCTCAGTTCCCTGCAGGTTGAAGTTGGAGTTGATGCTGACGCTGCCCAGGCCGCCCATCGCCGACAGGCCCGACGTCACCATCTGAGCCGCGATCAGGCAGATCAGGACCAGGCTGTTGGTCAGGACAGCGCAGATCAGAATGATGCCTGGTGAGCACATGATGTGTTAGGAAGAAAAATATCTGTTAAAGGAGAGTTTTAGTTTTCAACCTGGAATCTGTTTTCCTAAACTGAGCTGAGCGATCTGAGCAAAAAGCAAAAAGCCAACACACTATATAATGACAATGGAGGTGGGGCAGACATGTATGCATCACTGTTTTGGGCATAATTGTTGCTTTCTAAAGCAGAAGTGAGTATAGAAGGTTCCAAGTCTTGTGAGAGTTGTGTTTTTTGCAGGAATGAGTTCTAAATCCGGAGCAGCCGAGTCACTGTTAAACAATGCTAAAGACAAAAAATAACCCTGAAAAGTCAAAAGTCTCACTGGATAATATGATGCTGTTTCACTTTG
>CM060481.1:6787199-6799699 GCA_030544235.1 Lepturacanthus savala
TTGTGGCCTTTTAATGTGAGCAGCAGTCTGTCTGTTTGTTGCTGTGTGCGGAGGAATGTGCTACTTTAATCGCTCCAGACATTTACATGAAGCTCCCTGCAGCTCTGAGGAGCCTGTTGTGTTCACGCAACAATTTAAATTCTCTCCTCTGCAGTTTACTGTCACACAGGCCGACTTCTACAGTCTGTAGGCGGATGCACTGCTGATGGCTCCTAAACTTCTGTTTTCTTTTTTTCTTGCAGGCCTGTAACTTTCATTAAACCAACTACTGCTGCAAAGATTAGTCAAACTCTAAACAAAGGTACTTGAGTATTTTCATGTGATGCTACTTCCCTACATTATATATATATATATATATATATATATATATATATATATATATATATATATATATATATATATATATATATATATATAGCTTTAGTTCTTTTAGATTCAGATCTGACTAAGTGATAATATAAAAGATGATGAAACCAGTGGTTTCAACCTTTTAGCCTCACCAACATGAGTCGGCTCACATTTCACATGTCTGTGACTGTTAACAGCTACAACCGACTTTTTCCTTGAAACTTCTCACATGGATTCATTTCAGTAAATCTTCAAATGATCCAATTTCACAAAAAATCAGTAGAGAAAAAGTCAACAAAGTGAAACAGATTAGTGAATCAGAACCTTTTTGTATGACCTCTCACATTTATCTGCTGACCCTTCAGAGGGTCCAGACCCCTAGGTTGGGAACCACTGGATCAAATTATATTTTACCTCCATCAAGCTCATTACTTTTACACTTTTACTGAAGAAGGATATTTCATGCATTTCGTGGATTTTACTTATAACTGAGTATTGATACATTACTCTGTTGGTACTTTTACTTATGTAAAGGGTGTAATTACTGATTCTACTGCTGCTCATCTCTCCTCATATCTGATAATAATTCAGAGATCTTTTGCAGACAAACGAATTGATTCATTAGTTTTCTTATAGTGGACATAGACTGTTAAAATACATGGTTGGCGCTGCACTTTCTATATTTGTAATATATTTTCTATATTTATCTTATTGTCAACTCTTGTGCAGAGACAAACCAATAATGGATCAATGTGCTTCTAAATAGTAAAAAATCACAGATGGATATAATAAGAACAATTATGAAATGTAGTCGATGGATCTGATATTTAGGGTAAAAGTGCCATTTGCGAACAATAGCGTCTCTCCATTAGACTCCATTCAACTGGACTAAATGAGCAGCTTTGCGACGCTTACACCTTTATACAGCCGTGTTACACATAGGACTATATCAGGCGGCGGAAGAATAAGTAGTTCCTACTCTACTGAGACCATTTAGTTGAATACAGATGCTTTCTTTCCACACTGTTCCTGTTAATGATGAATTACATATTGACCACAAATATCTGAAATATCGATATTTTAATAGAAGAATCGATTCTCGAACATAAATATCGGGTACTGGGAGTATCGATATTTCGTTATCGATCCGCACACCACTGGCGGGCAGTTTAAAATCAGAGCCTCCGTTGCCAGGGCAACGATGACTGCACTGCTTGGTGAAGACAACTTGTCTGTCCTACTTTTATTCTATGTAATGTTGAAACTACTTTATTTATTTTTAGCCTATTTTTTATGTTTTTTTCCTCTTGAACATGCAGCAGTTTACAGAGAAAAAAGCTAGCGATAAAATGATAGCTCACTTCCTGTTTACTTCAAATTAAAAGCATCTGTCTAGTTTATATAATGTGTTTCGGTATTTCCACGCGTTAGGTTGAAATAATTACTATTGCCATTTTTAAAATAATATTAAATGTAACGTTAGATATAACTGTAAGTACGATAGTGTAATTATTACTTATTTTACATTCCTCTCTATACACATATGATTGATACAAGCATATATTGTCCAAACATCATGTTAAAAATATGGAAAAGTATGTAAAATAAGAGTAAAAATTAGAAAAAAGATGTAATTGGGAAAAAATAAATAAAAAAAAACAGAATTAGGGAAAGAATAAAACAGATTTTTCAGGGACAGTTATTTCTTTTGCAGTGCTGGGTACTGAAAGGAATTTTCATCCTTACACCTAACGCTAACCCCTGACCACCACTTGGTGCCACAAACATCTAATCACTGAGTTTTATGTTCTGTTGTTGCACAAAGTGAAATATTTATCTTCAGCTCAATGTATCTGATCAAACATGTGGCACTTTGAGCTTTTATTTTGTGAATTCCTTTGAATAAAGTTTACAAATAAAAAAAATCCAAATTCCATTCACACACTACACAATGCTGATATAAATAATCTGTCAGGTCTCGTCAGGTTAATCAACCCTGACAAGCTGCTCTATTTAATCCGCCTTCCTCTGTCACACCGACCAATGAGAGCAGCTGATGTCATCCTCTCCCCTCACCCATACTGTGTGTGTGTGCATGTGTGTGTGTCTTCAGTCCCATTGTGTCTGATCGGTTGCCGTGGCAGCAGCAGTGAGAGGACGGAACTCATATGAAGCGTCGCAGTGTCCCACTGAAAGCCGATCACAACTTGCTGCCCCCCGACACACACACACTGTAAGTACACACACACACACACACACCACATACTGTGAGGCTGTAAATGTGTATGCTCAGTAGTAGGTTGACACCTTATTGTTGTTATTTGTCTTTGGAGGCATTTCTAAACAAACTAACATGACCAAACTCATCATAATGAAGCAATATCACTCAGTGCAGTGATGTGAGACTCATTTCAGTGCTTTTAACTGTTTCTTGACAACACTGAAGTGTACAGCACAGTGAAAGAAGATTTATCAAGCTTTGATACACACACATTACTTGTTACTAGATCAGTTCGTTGGTGCTTTGGATCCAAATATGAAGAAAATTACCAGAACTATCCTTCAGCTATGAAAATCCTGGAAAAAACATGAGACAAGAACAATATGTCCTCAATTTAATCAAGGACGGTTTATTTTCCAGAGTTTATTTCTATCCTGCTGTGAATTTTCTGTGAATGATCCGGTTTGATATTAGTTTGTGAATTAAGCTGCTTTGTAGTTTGTTGAGTCTTTCAATCTGTTGTGGTGATGATGAGACTGGCTGTTCTCATGACACCACAATGTGCTGCTTCATCTACTCAGTCATGTTCCACTCAGCCAGATCAGTGTCCACATCACAGTGGCAGTGCTGTAGTCTGGTCTGGCTGCACCTGCTGCAGGGGGAAAACCACTCCGGCTGGTTTGTGTTTCTTTAAACCGATCACAGTCGTCTGGTGCAGTAACAAGCTCAGGATCCAGCATCAAAGTTCTTCTAAAATACTGTGGGGAATTTGTTTGAGTCCTGATTGACTGCTCATCTCCACCTGCTGCTGTGGTTCTGGTTCTTCACAAATTTCACTGGCTCCTGGTCTGATACAGGATTGACTTCACAATATCACTCACTACCCACAAAACTCCAAAAACTGGGCCCTCTGTACCTCTCAGATTTCCTCCCCTGTCTCCTGGACCTGGAGCCAGAGGCCCCTTTCAGTTTTCATTTGTCTCACCCTACTGTCATTCAAACTAGTGATATGCAATACCACTGATTTGGTTTCCGATTCAATACCAATTAAAATTCAGACTGGTTTCGACGATACTGATCTGATACTGATACCTTGTACAAAAACCTAATGTGTTTGGAAAGTCTAAATAAAAAATAGTGCATTCCAAATTAAAGCTTCATAATGAATACGAGACATCAGACTATTAATTCTTAATAATTAAAGAGAATTATCATACAAGAAGGACTAAAAATAAATCTTACTGTCATCACAAACATCACATACGTGTTGTTGGTGGAAAATGAAATAATCCACATAACTGTTTACATTCAGCATTATTTTAACTGACCTGAGTGAGCAGTGCTGCTCCACATTTATACAGCTGTATTACACACATGACCATGACTATGACAGGCAGAAGAAAAAGTAGTTTCTACCAACGAGTTTATTTTTAAGTCTTTTAAGGGCTTTTTTGCGACGCTGTGTCTCGGGAGCGAGGACAGATTTTTTTATTTATAAATGATTATTATTATTTTTATTTACTCTACTACAAGTCTCTATGGCTCATATAACCTGGAAATAAACCCTGAAGACAGGAACTTTTTTGACGTGTACACCAGGCAAACAACTTCCATTGAAATATATGGCAGCCATTTTTCAGTTTGGTATCCAGTTTTATATTACATCCATGATTATGCGTGCTACCTCCATGCTGATTCCAGCATCATTTGTTTGCAGGTTGGGTGTCAGGCTCCACCCTGTCGTCCAGGCGAGGTCAGAAGGCGGAGCCTCACTGCCAGGACACCTGCCGGACTCACCCAACAGGGAATCAGCTGTCCGGTCAACGAGGCGACGCTCGTCGGCGTCACCGACTCGCCGTCTACGATTTGAGGATGAGACGGAGACGGAAGCAGAGTCTCGTTACCTGGAGCGGCAGAGGAGGCCGGCGGAGAAGCAAGTGCTGGTCTCTAAACCTGACGTGAACCTGTTCCTCCACGGCAGGGCAGGACTTCAGGGGCCGAAACAAGTAGTTGTAAAGCAGCAGGGGGGACGGACGATGGGGGTTGGTCAGTGTGACTCCTGTGGGACAGTTTTAGGAGGCGGAATCAACCAGGACCTCGGTCTACACCTGGTTCCCCATCTTCCAGATAACCCAGATCAGAGGCTGTACTGGCCCTGCCGCAGACTGTGGACCGAGCCAATCAAAGAGACTTACATCGGCTCATTTACACCTGACCATGCTAGCCACAGACCTCAGGCTGTTCCCAACATGCAGGTGAGGAGAAGGTCCAGTCAGCTGGACCTAAATGGGAACCAGACACTGCTCACCAATCAAGAGCTGCCAGAGAACCCCTATGCAGACCCGAGGGTCATTTTCACTATGAAGCAGACCTCTGTTGGACCTCCAGGATCCTCCAGATACACTTCATCTTCTCCCTGTGTGACATCAGATATAAGGTCAGAGAGCACAAGGCTCAACGGCATGATGGCAGGTCAGAGTGTGAACCAGAAGCAGGAGGACCAGAGGAGACCAGCAGGCGAGTCCTACGGAGACCACAGAGACCATGGAAACCATGGTGACCATGGAGACCACCAAGAAAATAGAAACTACAGAGACCACTTAGACCATAGAAACCCTGGAAACCATAGAGACCACAGAAACCACAGAGAACATGGAGACCATGGAGACCACAGAGATCACGGAAACCATAGAGACCACAGAAACCACAGAGACTGCAAAGACCACAGAGAATGTGGCGACTACAAAGACCATGGAAAGCACAGAGACCACAGAGATCACAGAGATCACAGAGACCACAGAGAGGGCCCATCTTGGCGTGAGACAACAACCAAGAACACCTCCCCAGACACAGCAGGTCGGAATTTACTCATACCTGTGATCTTACTTGTATCTGAACTAATATCTGTACTCTTGACCATATTCAAGCTTGTACATGTACCTGGTATTTGTTTTTTTTTTGTTTTACAGTGAAAAGCCAAACCCCGCCCACCACAGAAAGCAGCAGTGACGGACATGTCAGACAGCCAATGAGAGCACAGCTCCACAGAGACCTCACTGCACTTCCTGAAGAGTGAGTTGAAACCCACACTGATCCTGTAACAGTTTACATGTTGTTTTACTGCAGCACTTTTTATAATTAGATGCTAATGTCATGCCAACAATATTGCATTTAAAAATTGTATTAGAAAATCGGTTATTGATTGATTATTAATTGATTATCTGTTTTTGATCAGGCATTGATCACTTTTTAGATCAGTTATTGATTGGCTGTGATCTGTTTCCTCCAGGTTCAGCAACAGAAACAAATCATCTCGTCTGTCTCTGCGTCGTCTCTTCTCCTCCGTCACCCGGAGCCGGACTCATACTGGCAGCCTGGACCACCTGGACGACCTCTCCTCGCAGCCCAGCCCACCAGTCTCCTGCAGTCCGGCTCAATGTGGTCCTGCCCCCTCAAATCTCAGGAGGTCCTCCAGCCTGCTCAGTTTGGTGAGAACAGTTATCAATGTGATGTTAATGATGCTAAATGTTATCACTCGTTTTCAAATGAGAGTTTAAATAAATCAGTCTTCAATATTAATTTGCTCATTTCTTCTTTGTCTTCTTCTTTGTCTTCTTCTTCGTCATCTTCTTCTTCTTCTTCTTCTTGTGTATGTTTCCTGTCTGTCCAGCAAGGGTCACCCTTCCTGCAGATCAGGAAGTCATCATTAATTCAGAGTTTTGTGTCAGAGAAGAAGAGGGATCAATCAGCTGATGTGTCAGCTGACTGAGAGGTATCACATCAAATTGGATTAAGGAAAATGTTGATTTATTTCGCTGCTTATTTATGTGAGAGTAATTGAGTAACCTCAGTAATCTGAGTAACCATGGCAACTCATGCCTCAGAACTAGCCTGGTCAGCTAAGCTAGTTCTCAAATTTAGCCTTGTTTAAAAGAATGTGGACAGTTCCGAAACAGACTTTTAATGACAGTGACTGTATTATGGACAATGTTTTACATGCTCACATTACGTTTGTCATCATCAGAAACATCAAAGAACTGTGAGGGACCTTTACAAACTAATTTCATTTTATCCCTATTTTACTCAATTTTACTTTATTGTCATATTTTTTGGTGTGAACTTTTATTTTAAAGCTCAGCATTTATAATTTTCACAAGTAAAAGTGTTTTATTTATTCTTTCACTCACTTTGTTCAAGCTCTGAACCCTAAAATAAAGAATGAATAAATTCCAAACCACCTCCTGATGTGTTTAAATGTAAACTTACTTACTTCCCCTTTCGCTTCATCTCCAACTGCAACTTCCTAATGGGTTCAGTTTACCTAATTATGATATGTTAGTTAATATAACATTAATAATAAAGGTTACTTCTAGGATGTTGCAATGGGCTATAAGGAGAGCTGTTGTTCTATTAATCTACACCATAGTGAACACATACATCTGATCTCGACTGATAATATGTGTGGATGATGATTTGAGTCACATCCCAATAAAAGTCCTGAGTTTACAATAAAATTACGGCCAATGATATATTTGTTATAGGTCAGTAGAAAGGTGTTGTTGCAGGATTTCTGTGATGGTTTAGCTGCATAATTGTGCAGTTTACTTTATTCATTTTATTATTTTATATGGTAATAAATGTTACACCAAAAGCCTATTTGTATAAGAATCATTATGTCTTCATTCATAATAAGACATTATTGACTGTTTTCTTCTATCACACACATGTGCAGGAAATGTTATTTTTACCTTGACATGTTCTGTAACACCAGCTGATAAGAACAAGTCGCACAAACTCCATCTGTGTTCAGATGAAGATTTGCCGTTGAATCATGTACAAGGTTCAAGGTACATGAACATCTCCTACACATCTGTGATAGAAAAAAAAAACAGTAATCAGTGGAAAGTCTGTTTATTTCCCCTTTAAAGAGGTACAAAAGGTACATTTGTGGCATCAGCACATCAGTTAGGAACAACCCCTTCTCCAGGGGTTAGAACGATTTGAGCAATGTAAAATTCAACTGTGCAAAGCAAAATCAAGAAACTGTAAACTGTAAATATTCACTTATTGCATAATATTAGACTACTACCATTGACCTACAAATGAATCATTCTAAATGTACCTTAAAGGGATATGTTTCAAGTTTTAATACTCCTAACATGTGAGTGGACAAATATGCTTATTATTATTGGAACAACGAGAAATAGTCTCAATGACCTTAGACCAAACAAGCTTCAGTCATATTGACCTGTTTTAACATTAAGGAGTAATATGAATCCAACTTGTAAATGTAGTGATGCACAACCAGGACTATGGACACATCTGCACTAGTTGTGTTAAAAAATAATTTAATATCAACAGCCCTAATGTAATCAAAAACGCGTCCACCAGTCAAGGTATGGTCTTTTATTTTCTAGTTCATTGGAGAAAATCCTTAAAGCATGGTTTACTATCCAAAAACTGCCACTTTAACATTAAAGTCTTGTTTTCTTTTCTCAGTCAGTTTATTGCAGATACAAACTTCAGATAACTCAGCTGTTGACAAAACAAAAACAAGGACAGACTTATGTTTTTCACTTAACTCATCATCATTCACCAATCAATAATAGTTTAACAACTGAACTGGTCATTGGCCAGTTAATAATACAGTTTGACATACAACTAAAAGCTGTACAAAATACAATGGTGGTATCAGTAACATGTTATTCACGAGCAGCAGATGAACGATTAATGAATAGTTAATAAACTATAAAGTTGTTGTGCATGATTCAGTGGAGGAGAGATAGTCCTTTTTCATTTACAGCTATAAACTGTTCATTATGTGTTTATAAGCAACATTGGGCTTTATTATATTATTGTGGTTTTTGGTTTTCTGCCTCCACCTTGCTTTTGTTTTGAAATAAAGCTGTGAGAGGAAACATATATTTTGAAAACAATTATGGAATATTTCTAAAACTTTCTATTAAAATGAAAAACTTCATCCTGTAAGAAAACACCATCTTTTCTTTTTAAAGATGAAATCTGACCTTTTTTTCCTAGAAGTCACACTAATTTCTTTAGTGAAATGAGATGGAGTAGGCCTGGATGGATTTATGATGCGTTAGTCTTAATACGCAGAACGAACACTACATGTCAGTCTGTGTTCAGTGATTGTTTCTTCAGTAAGAGTTCTGAACACAGTGGTTTCATTTGAATAAAAACATTACAGGAATATTTTTCACTGTCATCAACATTTCATCATCTGCCAACGTGGATACAGGTGAGATGTCGCCGCCATGCATACCGTAAACAACCCCATCCAAACTGATGATGTGGGATGATGTGATTGGCTGCTGCTTCATCTAACCAGCTTACCTGTTATCTGGTTTAAAATAGTCCCAAACTACCCGTGTCACAACTAAGGCTGCACTTCCTGTGGCTGCTTCACATTAAAAGCCTTCCAGAAGTTCACTGGAGAAAGGCTTTTAATGTGAAACAGCCACAGGAAGTGTGTGTTTTTTATCAATAACAGCTCAACAGCAGCACTGATCAATAAACTGCAGAATCTGCAGATCAATACAGGAAACAGAAAAAAAAAACTAAATAAAACATAACAGGAAACATGAAATAAAATATTACAGCAAACAAAACTGAATAAAACATTACAGGAAATAAAACTGAATAAAACAACAACAAAAATAACAAACAAATAAAAGTAACACTGCATCAGGGATTAAATGAATCACTTAGAGTCAATACAACAAAAACATCAGCAGGCAGTTTTAGTGTTATATTATTTTAGGTAGGTTCAGGAGAATCCAGGATCAGGGTTAACCACTACAGCTCCAGATGTTCCCGCTGACAGCAGCTGGAGACTGAAGGTCGATGATGGTCGTGGGTCGAGGGGTGAAGACGAGAAACACAATGTACAGTCCAGCAGAGTCCAGGTAGACACAGGATTAAGACAAGAGCTCTGTACTGAGGGAGGGGGATGAATCAGAGGATGAAGAAGAGGAGGATGACTACAAAGAGGATGGCGAGCAACACACCGATGGCGCACCACTGCCGACGATCTGTAGACACACAAATACCGCCTTAAATTACTGAAAATATAGATAATGCTAGCTATAAATACAACTGAATGTTAACTGGTGACTATATAACTATAACTAAACAAGAACTGTTGAATATAGATCTACAAATAACTTTTGACTTTACATATCTAACTAAAAATAACTAAATACATAACTATATCTAATAGATAACTGTTATATATATTACTAAGAAATAACATGACTATATAAGTATAAATAAAATACCTGTTAAATATATAACTATAACTAAAAAAATAACTCCTGACTGCATAACTATAACTAAATGATAACTGTACATAACTAAAAAATAACTAGACTATATAAATATCTATTAAATATATAACTATAACAAAAAATAAGTGTTGACTATAACTAAATGATAATTGTAAATATATAACTACAACAAAAAATAATTGTTGACAATATTACTAGAACTAAACAATAACTATTCCTATATATAACTAAAAAACAACTATATAACTATAACTAATCAATAACTGTTGACTATATTCTATAACTAAATGATAACTGTTAAATATATAACTCAAGAATAACTTTACTTTAGAACTATAACTAAGTAAGTGCTAAATATATAACTATAACAAAAATATAATTAAACTATAAGTAAAATAACTTAAATATATACATATTTATATACCTAACTGTTGACTACATAACAAGAACTAAACAATGACTGTTGGGTAAACATAACTAAATAATAAATGTTAACTATATACCCAAAGGTTATACTGTAACTAATAGATATTGGACTATAACTATAACCAGGATAAGGGTTAGTCAGGTTGTAAACTACCCCGGTGGAGAAATGAGGATCCAGATGTGTGGTTCTGGTCTTTAACAACCGTTAACAAGCACATATTCAGACTGAAAACTGACAAACTAAGGCTTTTCTTTCTGCTGTCAGCAGAGGAAATGAGGGGACGTCATTATTACCACTGGTCATGTGAGACACTTTGGCCAATTTCTTCATGACGTTGTCCAGTCTCGACTGAGTGTGGTCCATCTCATGGCTGAAGTCATCCAGCATCCTACGGGAAAACACAGGTTAACCCGGACCAACCCAGACCCTGCCCCCCCTGAAACTCTGTCCCCTCTGACCAAAGTTGTGCTTACACAGCCTGTTCGTCCAGCTCCATGCCGATCCTCTCCGACATGTTCTTCAGGACACCGATAGTCCCTGATACCAGCTCCAGCTGCTCGTCTTGCTGCTCTGCCATCAGCTGTCACACACACAAACATTTTCATCTTTATGCGTTATGTTCAGAACAATTACTCACACGTCACCATACTTGACGTCCTGACCCATCCTCTGGCTCAGTGATTGGCTGTTATTGATCAGGTGTTACTGTACCTGCTGCTGAGTCTGCTGCTCCTCTATGAACTGAGAGTTGGCGTTCTGCAGCTGGCTGTCCAGGCGGCTGTATTTATCTGGTCCCGGCTGCCAGATTGGACCCTGGTTGCCGTGCTCACGGAGCAGAGCCTGGTGAACAGTCCACAACAAAAACCCTCTTCATTATTTTACATCAACAGCAGCTCTACATCCAGACACAGCTGCTCCAGACCTGATTTACCCTCACCCAGCTTTCTATTACATTTTTTAGGCCAAGGCAAGAAGCCTTTCTATATTGAAAAATAAGGCCACACCCTTTGTTCACACTGATTGCATAGAAAACTCGAAACTCAGATCAACATTTACCGAGAATTACTAAAAAAAAAAGATTCCTTCCAACCACCTTAAACCGAGTGTATAATGTTACTGACCAAAAAAGGAGGGGAGTCAAACTCAATTGAGTTCATGGGCCACATATCATATTTTTTCACCAAATCCTCACCTGTAGAAGTGAGGGCATTGTGATGATGATTTACTACAGCAATCCGAGCAGGAAAAAGTAATATAATATTTTTCCTGAACGTTAACATCAATCAAAATCATACTGAAACATTTAACTTGCAGATGGTCCCTAACACGGACCACGGCTCTTCACTTTAATTCATTTCCAGGTCACGAAAACCTGACCAATTAAATATTAAAATCAAATTCAGTCATGTGCCCCATTTTTCTATTTTATATTTTTAATTTGAGACTAAAATTTTAAAAATTAACAAATAACCATCCACCTCTTCAGTTTTGGATTTTGAATAGCCAATCGACAATGGAAATAATAAATGATATACGATCGTTCTGGCCCCCGAGCTGCAGGTTTGACAGACACATCTCTCTGTTTAACACAGATGACAAAATATCAGCCAAAGAAATGACTCATCGTTTTTAGGGGAATTTTCCATGTATTATATCACTTGACAAGACAGGTTTTGTCATTCCGTCTTTAATAATAGATGCTTGTTCAACATGACGTATTCTCCTTTCCAGACTGCTTCAGATTGTTGACAGACTAGAATGGGACTTTTCCTATGAGACATCAGGGGTTTTGGATGGATTTCAATTATTAAAACAAATGGCAATTTGAAAGTTTTCTGTCGTTCATAGGCTTGATGAACTAGGGCCAAAGAGCTCATAACTTAGCAAAAAATATTCTAATAAGGAATACTCATTTAGGAGTGAATTAGGAAGATTAACCAACAGTTTCAAGATCCCATATTATGCAAATAGCCACTTTATGGCTTTCTTCAGGCTAGATAAGGTGTAGTTGTCCCAAATGTCAGTCTTTTATCTTGCCACGTCTTGCATCTTTATTTCTTTTGCTCATAATGGCTGCGAACTACTTTGCTTCACGGTTTATCCTTGTTGTCATCCAACACATGAACATGAGTGTGGACAGGTATGTTACTAACTGAGTGTTAGGTTACCTGTTTGCTCTTTCTGTCCGTTGAGGCAA